>JAODLC010000140.1:27703309-27716855 GCA_026781145.1 Hippopotamyrus pictus | reverse complement strand
CTACTGCAGCTTGTCCCGTATGCATCTGGAACGTTCCGTCTCCCAACAGACACAACTGTGGGGAGCCCTGGGCTCAGCCGGGGCCAGTGTCTCTGCGGGATACCCCGGACACCTGGCTGTCCATGCTATGACAAGCTGAGGAACTCCCGCAGGTTTGGAACGCGATGTTAGGTAGGCGGATTTAATGTTTCGTAAACTGTGTATATTTGAAAGCATTCCAGTTAAAACGAGGCCATTCCTTTTGAGGACCTGACCGCAGAAGCTGTGGACCATGAATGTTGGAAAAAAAAGACAGAATCCTTTAGGGATCCAGATACATCTAGAAATTTTCCATAACTGCTTCCCCAATGCAGGACTACGGCCTGGAGCATATCCCAGCAAGCACACGTTCACCTTTTTTGGGTTATGGCTACAGATGAGCCACATATTCCTTCTTCTTGATGCATACATCTCATATGAGGGTTTTTAGGCCACTTTGCCGGCAGAAATGTGAACTTCTGTTGTTGTTTAAAAGATGGCGTGACCTTATGTGTACTGAGTCAGCGTTATGCAGATTCGGGAGCTGTTTAGTTATGTTTAGGAAGATTTCTCAGTGGACTTTACTGCTGATGGTTAATTAGATAAGACCCACGTTTAAAGCCCTACTTGCATAAACAAAACAGACAACAGGAAAAAAAAAATCCCTGTACTCACCGAGAGCAAAGATTTGTGGGTATTTGTAAAATTCCCCCTAACCATATATTTGTTGCATTTATCTTTTTTACAAACAAGTTATGTATTTACCTATGTGTAGTTAAAAGTGGGACAGATTGAATGAGGAATACAAATATTAGCGTTCGACGATGTGTGACGCATAGAAGATGTGGGCAGCATATCAAAGTCATAAATCTGTTTAATGTGATCAACCGTCCGCTAGCACACTGCTCCAATTACAGCTAATCGAGCTGGAACATTATCACACACAAGGCTGTTTCATCAGACGGGAAATAAGCAGCCCGTTTGAGGGACATTAAGCGCACAGCCTGACAAAATAATGCATTTAGCCAGCAGCTCCGCTGCTTTGTAAAAATCATATAGAATCAGCTCATCATACATATATATGGTAACGCTTTACATTAACTGCACCTTCATAATGCTTTTATATTGCATTCATAAAACGTTCAGTGCACCTTCATAATGTATCCATTAAGTATTCATAAAACATTCATAAATGTATATATACCTTAACATCCTAACATTCCATAACAGCTGTAATATACATTAATAACAAATATTATATAATAATAACAAACATTATAATTGTATAATCATGTAATGTTTGTTTTTAATGTATATTTTAAAGCTGTTAAGGGATGTTAGGATGTTACGGTGTACTTGCATGCTGCTTATGAATGTTCTATGAATGCATTATGAATGAATTATCAAGGTGAACTAAATGTTCTATGAATGCATAATGAATGCATCATGAAGGTGCACGTAATGTAAAGCTTTACTATATGTACAGCAAGTCACAGTTTACAGCAGGAAATTGATACTGGAAATCTTAACACAGAAGGTGAGATTCTTTGGTGCCAAAATGACTGGATGGTCAGGAATTCACGCACTCCTGATTTTACGCACTGTTTTACACATGTGCCCACAGCTTGCACGCAACTGGCAAAGTACACGGGTTCCGAAATGACTTCGAATCTAGAGGCTACTCAGTCAATAAATGAATCTCAATGGCCACCAGCTGCAGCTACAAGATCTGCCCCAGAGGAACATGACAGGTACTGGTTTAATCACATAAATGCATTACATCTGGGGCCAGGCTAGCGCCACCAACAGAGTGAAGCGTAATTCAGGGGGTAGAAGCAAAGCATATCAAGAGCTCATGTCAAGAAAATACTGAGGTGACAGCAACAACAAAAATTCAAGACATGGACATAGTCCAATATAAATTAAGACAGATGAATCTCTCCAAGAGAGCAAAATTTCTCAGAAGATGTTAATAAGTTTGGTCTGTCCTACAACAGACCCGTCTTAGTGCTCCATGCAGGGGTGACAGAGTGACTGGAACCCACTGTTGTGACAAATCCAGGGGCCCTTGGAGGTCACTTACGGGGCCGTCAAGTTGGTTACTGCAAATTGGGTCCCAGCACGAGTGATCCTGTAAAACACAGAGGCTTCCGGGCAGAAATTCCACAAGAACGGGGACATCACATGAGATCCTGGGTCCCATGAAAACATATCGTCCTAATTATCCCCCCCCCCCTCCCCCATAAAGAGTTATGGCACCCCTGCCTACACGTTCCGCATTTTTTAGGGGCTGCTCACAGGGTTCGACGACTCAAACATGCTGACCAGGTTCCATACAAACCTGTCATCATCATCCAATCACATGTGAGCAAGATGCCAACCAGCCTGACAAGCTCTACAAGCCTGCGGTGCCTTTGGTTTAGCTGCACTCGACAGCAGAAACTCGTTCCCTCGCACAAAGCTCTGTTTCTGAATTAGCCTCGACTGACACTGCTAGTTTGACTTTGGGATACAGGAAGCGCAGCCAAACCACATCCCTCAAATTCACAGTACTGTGTGCGAGGAGTAGCTCTTTAATTAGGTTTCATCAGCTTTGAGGAAGCTGCAGTTCACAGGCAGTAAAGGCAGCGTCACTGTGCCCTTCACTGGGTTTAATCTGTAGATGGCTTGATTTCTCCAGAGAGCCCTTTGGGTCTAAGGCCACTTTCTCACTAAGGAAAAGACTCTGAATTTCATCCACGGACCTACAGGGGGCGGTTGGAGAGACACATAGCCATGGAGAAACAGAATGGGCATTTATCACGGTACACTGCATCCAAGAGACACCAAAAACGGGCCTCAACTACATTTCCCTACGCTGTCTGATTTTCAGTGCTCAGTGGAATTAGCGTCGTCTTCTTGTGTCATAAGACTGGAAAATATAAATCATCAGCCACCCATTCATCCATCTAGTCATTGTCCATAACCGCTCATACAGGAAAGGGTCATGATAAACCTGGACAGGATGCCAGTCCATCACAGGGCACGAAGCAGGGGACACCCTGGACGGGATGCCAGTACATCACAGGGCACAAAGCAGAGGACACCCTGGACAGGATGCCAGTCCATCACAGGGCACAAGGCAGGGGACACCATGGATGGGATGCCAGTCCATCACAGGGCACAAAGCAGGGGACACCCTGGACAGGATGCCAGTCCATCACAGGGCACAAAGCAGGTGACACCCTGGACGGGATGCCAGTCCATCACAGGGCACAAGGCAGAGGACAAACTGAATAGGATGCTAGTCTATTGCAGAATGTTCACTGGGACAAACAAGCATGACTTCATTGTCCAGTTAGTGAGTGCACTGGTCCTGAGGTCTCCCTGGCGGTATCTGCTAAGTATGAGCATATTACAGACAGCCTTCATGCGCAATCCATCCCATAAAGGCAGCCACAAATTCTTGGCTGCTGAGACCATACCTGACAGATGAGGATCGGGGGAGAGATTTATAGGTGAGGAAACCTGATTCCCTTTTACAGGAGTCAGAGGAAGCTTACAGACGTCTCACATTCACTCCCTCATTCACTCCCTCATTCACTCCCTCATTCACTCACTCAGTCCCCCGGTCATTTGCATGTATTTTCAGTTTATTTCTGTTCTGCTTCTATTTTGAGCACTTAAGTTAATATGAGTTCAAAATGATTTTGTAGTTTCCCTGAATGGTTTTGTTTATCCCTCCTACAAACACCTATTTTCGGCCATGATCTAACCTCATTTCGGTGACGAAATCGGGAAATCTTGTTTGTCTGGGGAAAGCAAACTCTGCTCGGCACAGTGAACCTGCCTGGACCTGCCCCTCACTAGGGGCAGACTCCCTGCTTAAATGTATTACCTCCATAAGCGACTCACTCTGCTTCTAATAAACGCTGCCTGTTCCCTGAAGTCTCAATATCAGCAGAAGCCGGGAGGCCCATCGGCGTGAATCTGCATTACCCATCTCACAGCGTACGCCTGCCTTCACAGATTTCTTCACCACCAATGAGTGATTCTCTCTGCTCTCAGAGAATGAGAAACTCTGTCGGTAGTATGAGAATAATGCTCCAAAAAAATGCTTCCTGTAATTATACAGGGGATCCCTGTTGCTCCCGGATTGCCTGCAAATACTTCCAATTAGACAGAATCCACCGCCCCACGCGCACCAGATATTGACAGACATCCTCGACATGAGGACGGCTTCGCCAAGGAAGACGACGACGAGCCCATTCAGAGTCCACAGGCATGAAGGGAGTCGAGATGCCTTAAAAAGTAGGTCACACATAAAGCACAAGAAACATTTTTCCAAGGGTGTATGTGTGTGGGCGGGGGGGCTTCTGAGTTAACTGCAGGGGGCAAAGAAAGCTTTTGGGGGTCCAGTACAGGTGCCCTGTTAAGTGAGGTACTAGAGCCTTCACGCGCTGCCCGGTCTGACACAGAACAGCAGAAACTGACTCAGCACAGTTATTTCAACCGTCACTGAACACCTCCTACTCATAGCAATATTTATTTTTTATCTTTAATTGGTCTGACATGGCTGCAATTATTTTCTTAAAGCTATAATGAATTTCACACAGTTCATGCTGTTCACGTTTTTCCAAAAAGTAAAGGGAGAATTTGAGAAAAGACACTTTTTTTTTTTCTCTTCATCTCCACCCTTCGGACTGTCCACAGGAATTCCCTTCCGGAGGCTGGGCACGCGTGAAACCCGACTGATGAGACAACAAAAATGAACAGGGACAAGCATGAGCCAGCAAGAGAACAGAGCATATGGGACGTGCCGGTCAGGGTGACCCCCCTCTCCTTGATGCCGATGGAGTATTTTTCGATGCAAGTTTTTTCGATACACGGACAAGGACAGGCAATCAGAAAGATGAGCAGACGGGTCCCCGCCCCAGTAACGAGGACCCCCATTCCCAGCGACTACGGCCAATGAGGGACAGGAGAGATTGTCATGATTGAGGAGGAGTATAAAATGAGAGAGAGAGAGAGATGGGGGGAGGAGGAGAAGGAGCATATAAGCGAAACAGGAAGAACTCCATCCATCCGTCTTCCATAAGCAGTTACCCAGTTCAGGCGTGCAGTGAGCTTAGTGCCAGTGGCAGAAAGCAGGGGGGGACAAGGCAGGGGACACTCTGGGGGGGGGGGCACGCCCACTCACATGTCACGGGCATGAAGACACAAGTTCATCACGGCCGCGGGGGTTTGAGCGGTGAGATGACACCCATACGGTCATGGGACGAACAAACAGCATAAGCAGGACGCGACCCCCAAACCCTGGAGGCGCGAGGACGCGCCGGAACCCGCTGGATCCAACATCGGTCCACGCTGGCGACACAAGCGGCGTGTTTTAGCTAGGGATCCGAACTGCGCTGGAAGCGGCAAGCGGAGATCAGGGCGGAACTGCAGATGCTAGAGTCGTTAAAAGGAAAGATATGCAAATGAGGCAAGTTATTCAGACGAATCTGCTGGTGCCGCTGGCTTCCTGCCCCGTGTGGCTGTGGAGGGAGGGGCTCCCTGCGTGGCGACGGGGGTGTTCAATGAAACCAGCAGCTGCTCTTCAGAAAGCCAACTGATTACCCGGGGTAAAGCACCACCCCACCCCACACACCCTCTCGTATCATCAAAATGCTTCGGAATCAGCCCCCACAAATGTGTTCTATCTATGACTGTACCCTGGCGCCCCCCACAGGTCGGCACCCGCTACTCACACCCGCGTTCAGTCTGATGCCACGGTACCACGTCGTTAGGGCCAGCTAAAACCGAATGTTTATCGTATCCAAAATGGATCTTAGAGAGAAGCCGATCTGGTAATACATTCCATAGTAAATATTGGTAAATGTCAGGCATCACATATTCATGAATAGTTTCATTTGACTAAATCCCAACCTGTCGTGCATTACTGTAAAATGTCACCTGGCTTTTGGACAGCCTTTGTGGCGTTGGGGGAAACTCGGTGTCCTTACGATGGTTCAGATCTGCTGTGAGAAACCAGCTCTCGGCCAGCTAGGGAATGACATTTATGTCTCAGAATCAGACTTTGAAACTAGGAATCAAGAACAGCAACTGGAAGGGCTGGAATCAGATCGCCAAGGAAGCTGAAGAGCAGGCATCTGGCAAATAAACACAGTAGGAGCAAGGATCTCCTGACCCACATTCAGGCTGGACCTAAACTATACAGGAGAGGCATCTTCTAAAGATCAGCTCTGAGGTCAAAAGGTTTCTCCAATAATTTTCCAGTCACTACCCTAATAGGTAATCTGGAGAATACATGTTTCTGTCCATAGGTCTCTCAGATGAAATCAATACACTGATAAACCAGTGAAATCTGGATCCACTTTGCAGTTCAGCTGTTCGGTAGTCTTAAAATTGCACAGACAAGGCATCCTCAGTGAACACGAGGTGAAAGGCACGGAGAGGACCAACTGGAAACAGCTGGATCCCTCTGTCACTGGCTGGGTGGAATCGAAAGCACTGAGGGCTCCAAGCAGGTTCAGAAGCCTGCGGAGAGGAAACAACCAGCGGCTGACAGGAACATGGGCGCGTTGGGGGAGATCCGGGACTTGTATTTTTCACCTTCAGCCTGAGAAATAATGGGTGCAGTTTTTGTTTTTACACCAATCAGGTAGAAGGAGAGTGTAAAACCTTATCTGGGCCTGACCAATGGGTAGAGACTTTCAGAATGCAAAATGTCTAAGGAGATGAAGTGAAATTGGGGGGGGGGGGATCTCAACTGAATCATGAAAATAAGGATCGGGATAAGAAAGAGGATAAAGTCAGTTTCAGGTACGATAAAAATAATCATTACTACTACTGCCTAAAACACACAGGCTGGAATTAATTTCAGGGTGGGGGTGGGGGGATGCTATTTTGTCTAGGGATGCACCGATACTGATACCGGCATTGGGTATCGGGCCAATACTGCACTCATACACTGATACTCGTACTCGTAAAAATTGCCCGATACCAAGGACCGATGCCACTTAATTGCAACATTACGCTAATACTCAAAGCTGCGGTATTTTTTCAGACTGTAAGGTCTGTTATGCTGAAGTGTGAAGAGGAGGATGGGACAGCACGCCACTGAATTAACACAAGCGATTTGATCCAGCGACGCACCATAGTGCAAAGTACACGGAACTTGCTAATGCTAGCAGAGAAAGACCACAAAAACAAACTTTAGCGCAAATTATGGAAAAGCGAGAGAAAATGCAACCGAAACATTATTTATATCAAACATTAAATGTTTAGTTATTTAATGTTAGATATAACTAATGCTTCAGGTTCAATCGCAAATATGATGGTTATATGATGATACAGTACAGATGGGTGTACTGTATTTTGTCTTCATTCTTATAAAAAACAAACGTTAGCAAGCAGACCAGTCACACCTCTGGTGGTCTGGGTCGCTGCAAAGCATAGATACATTTCAAGAGAGGTGCATGACAGACCACGACAGGGTCCACGGCTACGTCGTACTTACGGCGTCGATTCGACTTAGAATTATAAACCAGCCTTTACAGTCACACATGATAAATGTATCACATGCATGTATACAAGGTTTCCGTTAAGTCTGATGTTGCCTTATATCTAAAAGAATGATCACAGTCTCTTCCACGCAGTGAGGCAATAGGCAGCAGCTTATCAAACACTGGTATCGGATAGGTACTCAGTATCGGCCGATACCCAAAGCGCAGGTATCGGTTTTGGAATCGGGACAGAAAAAGTGGGATCGGTGCATCCCTAATTTTGTCTCAAGGCCTCCTGTTCTGCAGATTAGTTAAGTTAATATTCAATGCAAATGGAATCGCAACTGACCAGTGAACGGCACGGGTAAACGATTTCCACAAGGAGATGTAAATGACGCCAGTACATTAGCATACAATGGTCATCCGTTAAAATCCCCGCATGGGATTAAAGCAGATCACTTCAATTTTAGATCCCTTTACCAGACCACAAAATACACCCCATGCTCTGTTCTGCTTAAGAAAAGCTTTAAATCCCATTCCGAATGTCCTCGCCGAAGATGGCTCTTTATTTCCAGATAGCGGCGAGATCCGGCCTCCGCTCTGAACTGCCCACAAATCACCATGGCGCTGCCGCCAGGAGCAATCCAAGCCCCGGTTACTCATCATTACGGATCAGCGGCACCCAGGGCGGCCCCGCATCAGCCATCAACCAAATTTTTGGAGACAATCAACTCAGGTCATAAAATAAGTCGCTGTCCCTGGGAGCAGAGATTGCCACCTTGAGTCACAGGGCCAAGACATCATGTTTTATTATTTTTTCCAGAATAAAAAAATTTAGCTACTGCCACAAAATGCTTACTATTATGCCATATGAGATGCGAAAGAGAAAATACTGAAATACCTATCAAATGACTATTAAGGGGTGTTTACGACTTGTGTTTCCCTCTACAGCTATTTCAGAATTATTGCAATGAAATACAGTAGTACAGTATTACTGGACTATAGTACTAGAGCAGATCAGCATTACTGGAAACCACTACTGCCACAATATAATATTTCAGTAATACAGAACTAGGATAATAAAGCATTATATTGGAGTATAACTGCAATATAGCACTAGAGCAAAATAGTATTACTGGAAAGCACTGTTACAGGAGTTCAGCATTACAGTGGTAAATATATTACCACAGCAGTATTACAAAACATAGTAATACTGCAAAACAGCATTATTGAAAAGGCACTTTCACAACTGCATCCAACACTAGATATTCTTCTGTATCCACAAAAGTTCCAGAAGCAGAATTGTTGAAAAGAGTCACTATTCCAACAGGCATAAATATTCATGATCAGTGATAGCCAGCAGTTATGAAAATTATGCTCCTATCTTGAATAGTTATTAGACTCCGAACTGAAGCAGAGCTTGGTTTCTTAGCTCATGAATATTCATAGGGGTCATCTTAAACACTTTTTAAGCACACAGCCCTCGTAGGCACTGACGTGGGTTCAATGTTAAGCAGAATAAAATATTTAAACTACCTCAATGTAGAGGATCTTATGGAGAAAGGGCTGCTCGCTTGAAGAATCACGGCAATCTCCTTAAATGCGAAGCGACAAACATTTTCGAGGATCATTTCTAATAGTTGGGAGAAAGACAACTGGGGTTGAAGTCAAAGTGCAGAAGACCCATAGCAGATAAATCTGCGCTGAATATACAGAAACTAACTACTCTGCCCAGATCAAAGTCATATTTGGTGTCTTCAAATCACCTTTGAGCTCATCAAAGCACCAAAACTTACTATATATTTATATAAATTATAAAATACAGTTTTTAGTTAAGCAGTGAAGAATTTTCATCCAAGGGTCAGGGAGAGTGAGAAGGGGGTTATCCTAGAATGTTTGCCAGAAGAGTGCTTGCCCTGCAAGGACACGCGCGCGCACACGGGGACACACACACACACACACACACACACACATTTGTAAAAACTCTAATCCCAACATAACACCCATAAGCCCTACCCAGCCCTTTCCTTAACCATAAGTAACCAAACAAAATACAAGACTTTTGGCACTTTTAGCTTTTTTATTACACTCACACATTTTTATAAAATTGAGCTTCCCTTGTGGGTACTGTAATGGTCCCCACGACGTCAACATAACAGGTTATCACATTGTGGGGAATAGAAATTGGGGCGCGGGGCACTAGAGATTCAGGGCCCCATGACAGTACGACACATTAGCCCCCAAACCTTGACCAATCCCATTATGTTCCAAACTTGGAGTCACCGTAAATCCCCCTGCTCCTGTTTACAGCACCTCTGACTGGAATACCTAGAATCCAAGCCACAAAGCTGAGGGAGAACATGAAAAGACGCAGGTGGGGGGTGGGGGGGCCTCCAGGCGCGAGGTGCGGGTGCCACCCACGTAGCCGCAGCGCCAGCCACTATTTCAGACACGTCTTCATGATTCATACATTCATAGATGCTCAGTCTCCAGGTCTCCTGCTGCTGAATGGTGACATCAGTCAGCATGTTGGTTACTGAGATGATCACAACACGAGAGCACCCCCCCCCGGCCCAAGCATAAGAGGTCTGTTTTGCTCTGGGACCTGCTTTGACTTGATTGCAAGTGTGACAGTCCCTCGCAACAACACCCCCCCCACCCCCACCAAAGCAGTGGGCCGAATAACAATGAGGGTGAAGTAACGAAAGGCTTGTTTGGTTGTACAAATAACCTGTACTTGAACAGCATGTGTGTATGCCTGGAGGGAATCAGGTGAATCGGGAAATCCCATTTAGAGGCTACGGGGTGGGGGGGGGGGGGGGGGGGCAAGTGTGAGCACCCGCAGGGTAATTCCTCAGTAACTGATGCGAACTCGCATAGAATCGGCCTGATCCACGGAAGCGGGGTGAGAGCTCAGCCCTGTGTGTGCATGTGGCTGCAGTCCCAGGAAAACCCCTGCCCTTCCCAGGCTCTGCCCTGACACAGGTGTCTGCTACTTGGGAATATGCAGCGAAACAGATACGGCGAGACCTGAGCTGTGCGAAAATAACCGCGTAACAAGAAGGAGAACACCTTGTTCCCAATAAACCCCTCCCCTCCACACACACACGCACACACGCACACACAAATGCCCTATTCAGACTGAATAATCACTAAAGCATTTATTCAGACTCTCCGTTTACATGTCACTGCCAAAGGGTTGGGGTGGGATGGATGGATAATTCTGGAATAGCGAAGGTTCCGGCGAGACCTTGTGCCCACGCGTAGGTCCCTGCAAGTCCTCGTGCCCACATAGGGGTACGTGTGGAGGAATGTATGTGTGTGGAATTTGCATGTTCTCACCCAGCTCTGAGTGTGGAGTTTAGATGTTGTGGCCCAGCTCCGTGTGTGGAGTTTGCGTTTTCTCCCCCAGCTCTGAGTGTGTTCTGCCTCAGCACTGTTTGTGAAGTTTGCGTGTTTACCCCCACAGACTTGCACGTTGAGTTTGCGTGTTTGCCCCACAGCCTTGCATGTTAAGTTTGCGTGTTTACCCCCACAGACTTGCACGTTGAGTTTGTGTGTTTACCCCACAGCCTTGCACGTTGAGTTTGCGTGTTTGCCTCACAGCCTTGCACGTTGAGTTTGCGTGTTTGCCCCATAGTCTTGCACGCTGAGTTCGCGTGTTTGCCCCATAGCCTTGCACGTTGAGTTTGCGTGTTTGCTCCATAGCCTTACACGTTGAGTTTGTGTGTTTGCCCCATAGCCTTGCACGTTGAGTTTGTGTGTTTGCCCCATAGCCTTGCACGTTGAGTTTGCGTGTTTGCTCCATAGCCTTGCACGTTGAGTTTGCGTGTTTCTCCATAGCCTTACATGTTGAGTTTGCATGTTTGTCCCATAGTCTTGCACACTGAGTTTGCGTGTTTGCCCCATAGTCTTGCACGTTGAGTTTGCGTGTTTGCCCCATAGTCTTGCACGTTGAGTTTGCGTGTTTGCTCTATAGTCTTACATGTTGAGTTTGCGTGTTTGCCCCATAGCCTTGCACGTTGAGTTTGCGTGTTTGCTCCATAGCCTTACATGTTGAGTTTGCGTGTTTGCCCCATAGTCTTGCACGTTGAGTTTGCGTGTTTGCTCCATAGTCTTACATGTTGAATTTGCGTGTTTGCTCCATAGCCTTACTTGTTGAGTTTGCGTGTTTGCCCCATAGCCTTACACGTTGAGTTTGCGTGCTTGCTCCATAATCTTACACGTTGAGTTTGCGTGTTTGCTCCATAGCCTTACATGTTGAGTTTGCGTGTTTGCTCCATAGCCTTGCATGTTGAGTTTGCGTGTTCTCCCATGTTTATACACTTATTAGGTCTCCTCCCCTGGGTACAGGCATTTGATTACGTTAAGCAGTGTCCTTCAAAAGTCCTTAGTTTGTGATTGCATGTACCCTGTGATGGACTATTGATGATGGAGATATTGATCATGTGCTCCTATAACACTCCTCTGCGGGCTGTACCACCTGAAACATACTGCATCAGAGTGGGTTGCACCACCTGAACGTGAAACCTCATTCAGATGCCAGGGAGCAATTTTAAAAAGGGACAGTTCAGGAAAAAACCATAATGTGTTTATATCATGCAGGAAATGTGAAGTGATGCCGTAATCTGGGAACTCCCTGGCAGACAGCGGGGCCTTGACTTACCGCCGCGGCGGGAGAATTAAGTGTGACAGGGGAGTGTAAGCAGATGAATGCAGTATGTGGGTGTGTGGTACTCAGTGCACTCTGTGCTGCACCACACAGACACCTCTTGAGCGGGGCCGCGCCAAGCTGCAGACAGACCCCATCCTACTCATTACATCCAAGGGGGTGATTCTGTACAAGGTTCCCTTCAAGGACCACCCCCCCCCCGCCCCGGGCCAAACTATTATAATCTGCATTGGGCTTTTCCTCAGTAGCCTGTTAAACAGCCCATTTGCTGGTCTTTGCTAAGTAAAATACTACTTAATGTTTGCTCGGAGAGGTAGGATTAGCTTCTGCGGATACGTCCGGAACTCTCCCACTGGGCCCTTCGTCCCCAGCTGCTGCAGGATGTGTGAGATGCGTGGTCACCAGCCGTCCCTTTCTTTGCCAGCAGGGGTGCCCCCCCCCCCCCGGTGCATCACCACCAAGGGTTCAGCACTTCGCTGGGGCATGCCGAGAGCAGACAGTGACGTGGAGGGCAGGTCCCCTGAGAACGGAGAGATCAGCCGAGTTTACAGAGGTCAACAAAGACACATCCCCACTTTATCTGTCCCTAACAATATGCTAATTCACCTCCATTTCAAATGTTAATTCAACTAAAATTATAAGATGACATGGGTGGGGGGGGGGGGGCTATTTCAGGCAAAGTGTAGTCAGACCTCATTCACTGATATCACCTGAGCCTAATTATTGAGTTCTATTTCCTCTCCCGACCCAGGGCCGCTTTTAAGGTTCTGTAGATGTCGGTGCAAGAATTTGTCATAGGGGCCCGGCTGACCATTTTGTATGGCGTTAAATTAGTGCCAAAACTCGCGCACATAAAAACCACGCGCGCATGTGCGCTCTCGAGCTAAAAACCCATCCTCTCTACGCGCTCGCGTTCGCTGGACTCGCTCGACAGGATGAATTTTGACCCTTTGGAGGCGGGAACAGTGGCTAATATCTTCGCTCTTTTGATTGGTTTTTTAAAATATTGAATACGATTGGCTATTTGCTTTAATAACTTTTAACGGAAGGTGGGGCGTTTTTAATGACAGAATCGTAATGTCCAGTACATAGACAACGATGCACACCGATTATTTTTGTGCTTCAAACCATTTCGTGATTTGTGCAAAATCATGTTAATAGTAATATTATATGTTCTTTGAGCTGTAATGACATGGTGGTTTAGCATTTTGGGCTCATGGCGACTGTTGCACACCCCTTTGTTTCCCATATCACTTTAAGTACGAATTTTAATTAATTTCTTAATGTTCGAGTGTATCCGTATAATGTGCAATGGGACAATACATGAATGGGTTAGTAACTTTAAAACTAGACAAGACAGGCACATCTA
>JAODLC010000140.1:27691814-27703209 GCA_026781145.1 Hippopotamyrus pictus | reverse complement strand
GTTCTTAAAGGCGCACGGCCGGGACCAGCGGACCTCGTCCGTTATAGACGATATTCCGTTATAAGCGAGTCCACTATCACGGGATTTTACTGTAATTATTTTGGCATTAATTGGAATGCTAAGACGTGATTTTATAGGCTTTATTAAATTGATTATGTAGCAATCTCAGCTCTGTTCCCCATATTATGGAAGTATCACGCAGAGGATTACAGGGCCGCTTTTAAGGTTCTGTAGATGTCGGTGGAAGAATTTGTCATAGGGGCCCAGCTGACCATTTTGTATGGCGTTAAATTAGTGCCAAAATTCGCGCACATAAAAACCACGCGCGCGCTCGCGAGCAGAAAACCCATGCTCTCAACTCGCTCGCGTTCGCTGGACCCTATCAGCACTCGCTCGCTCAACAGGATGAATTTTGACTCTTTGGAGGCGGGAACAGTGGCTAATATCTCCGCTCCTTTGTATTTTTTAAAAATATTGACTACTTTAATAACTTAACGGAAGTAAGGGGGGGGGGCGTTTTTATAATGACAGAATCGTGATGTCCATTACATAGACAACGATGCACACCGATTATTTTTGCGCTTTAAACCATTTCGTGATTTGTGCAAAATCGTGTTAATAGTAATATTATATGTTCTTTCAGCTGTAATGACATGGTGGTTTAGCATTTTCGGCTCATGGCGACTGTTGCAAATCCCTTTGTTTCCCATATTACTTTAAGTACGAATTTTAATTAATTTCTTAATGTTCGAATGTATCCGTATATTTTGCAGTGGGACAATACATGAATGGGTTAGTAACTTTAAAACTAGACAAGACAGCACATCTAGTGGAGTGTGTTTTGATCAGTGGACTACAGGGAACAATGCACACCCCTTGGATTTTCAGAATAACTTTCTAACAGTTAACACATTTTATGCATATTACGTGCCATTGCTCCATTTCATACATATTGACAGTTAGTTGATAACACACATTAATCTATAAATAAGTTGTAAAGTGTGATTAAGGCAGTGCACCGTGGGACAAAGCAAATGTACCGCAATTGAATTGTCTGATTACGTGTTTCTTCACATTTAAAGTGATCTTGAAAATCCAAAGGGTGTGCATTATCCCCCAGAGTCCACTGATGAAAGCACACTCCATAGGACATGGCTGTCCCATTTTGTTTTAGAGCTATTAACCCCTTAGTTGTTGCTCCATTGCACTTTAAGTGGATGCAATACAATAATTAATAACTATTACAGACAAAAATAATATGAAAATCCATATGAGGCTAACTTAACCGCGGTCAATGACAAGTTATCTTCATCATCAACCAAAGCAAATAGCCAATCGTAGTCAATATTTTAAAAAACCAATCAAAGGAGCGGAGATATTAGCCACTGTTCCCTCCTCCAAAGTGTCAAAATTCATCCTGTCTAGCAAGCGAGTGCTGTGCAGACGCGAGCGCGTAGAGTGCATGGGTTTTCTGCTCGCGAGCGCATGCGCGTGTGGTTTTCATGCGCGTGTGGTTTTCATGTGCGTGTGGTTTTCATGCGCGTGAGTTTTGGCACTAATTTAACACCATAATTTTGAACCGTCCGAATCCCAAACAGGGGCCCGCGGTGCATTGCGCCGATTGCACCTGTGTTAAAAACGGCCCTGCCCCGACCCCGGAACCCGCAGCCATGACCCAGCATCGGTCCTGTTTTCCAGCATGCCCCCCCCCCGCCCCCCCGTGCTTGCATCACGTAACTCTGTTGGCCGCCCCACCCAGAGGCCGCGTCACGATAAGAAAACAGACGTTTCCACCATTAAATTCCTTGGGAAAAAAAAACCTGCCAGTGTTTTTCTTTGCAGCTTTCTGTGAACACTTGCCTGTCACCTGGTATGACAGCCAATAATTCACAAGGCAGGCGTGCGATGTAAATTCACAGGTATGGGAGCAGGCGGGCGATGCCGGCTGACATCGAGCACCCAGGCAGGCGTGCGGCGGCCGTGTGGAGTCGAGGGCCGACCCAGCTCAGCATTCACTTTATAGGAGCGCAACATTTTCTGTGTTCAGGGCGCATGTAATACAATTTCTCTGTGCACGTATGAATCCGTCTGATAAACAAAGGCTTAAAATCACTTCTGGGAGGAGATCCCCTTCCTCTCAGTGCTGGAAAGACGCAGCCCCATGGGTCTGCAGGATTTATAAAACGATTCATACTTCTCGGTAACAAATAGTGCTGCCTGACAGGAAGTCATACCGCAGAATATTCTAGAAGCTCTTGTCTATGCATTTTGCTTCACTTATACACTTTTCATACAATTTTTAGACTGTGTCTCCATTCTACACTTCTTGTGTTTACACATGTTTTGTAAATAAGGGCTCGGGGCATTTGAAAAACATGAAGATGGCCTGGAAGAGAGGTCGGACGAAAGGGTGCGGACACTTGAGGGGGACTGGCGAGCAGGACAAAGCCGGAAGGAGCAGCCAGAGAGGGAACACACACGAGCCCGTAAAAAAGACCTTTTGTGCGTTGCAAAACCAAAATAATATTTCAGACAGACGGGACATATTAAAACAAAACAGTAATTAATCCCCACTGACGACAAGGGAAGCCAGACTTTGCTCAACGCTCAGGCACGTCAACGAAGCCGCAAAGGGTAACTAAAACAATACGAGAAACTGGAACCGCGGGAAAAAGAAAGAGAGTGGAGAAATGGGAAGGCAGATCACAGCATCTAATAGGGCACAATGAACCACAGATTGGGAAATGCGTTTGGGAATGTTATTTTCGCGTGATAGTAATATTGTAGGCCGTACAAAGACAAGCAAAGCGCTATAGTACAGGCTGGCCCCGTCCAGCTGTCGCGATAATGGAGCTCAGTGCAGCGAGCAGAGCTGTAGGCCGCGCCGTAGATCTTATCGGGAGAAACCAATTCCCGCTTGGCGTCTCATCTCCTCCAGAGCCAGTCCCGCCGGTAGGAGCCCGAGCGGGCGGCGGCGGGCGTGGCGGCCTGGGGGGATTCCTCCACACGAGACCAGGAGGGGCAGCACCCAGCACACACAAGGCCAAGTTTGGTCGATTTCGTTTAGTATTCACGACCGCGACGAGATAGACAAACGGCAGGGCGTGGACTCGGAACGGGGCGTGGGACGTGACTGGATGAGGCGAGACGCATTCCGACCGCGATCAGATAATTGCCCTTTATTTTGCATTAATTTACATCGATAGATTTACAACAAAGGAGAGGCTCATCTCATCATTCGCTATACAGTCTATGTATCAAGTGGGGGAACCATTAACACATTCCTAAGATCCATTACATCAGATATCCATACATCTTCCTTAATCACTTATCCAGCAAGGGCCTGGAGCTCATCCCAGGCAGCACAGGAAGCACTGGATGAGATGCCAGTCCATCACAGGGTATACACACACACACACACACACACACACACACAGACCTGTACTCATATCTTTGGGGGGACTGACCATTTATTTGTATGGGCAATGCCCTAATCCCAGCTATGACAACCTTAACCCTTATCCAGCCCTAACCGTATCCATAAGTAACCAAACAAAATACAAGACTTTTGGCATTTTTGATTGCAGTCACAGATTTTTATAAAATTGAGCTTCCCCTTCAGGGGACCAAAAAAATGGTCCCCATGACGTAACAGGTTTCTATAATCAGGTTTTTTTTTATTTATGTTTGCTTGGACCACATACACACACACACACACACACACACACACACAGACAGAGTGGAGGATGGGAATTGCCCCCGCAGCCTCTGTGCCCCTCAAACATGGCGTACGAATGCTCATGTATTTTGGCGAACTACTGGCTCAGAGATAAATGGATCACCAGCAAAAGGCCTTTATAAAGGGCACAAGCACTTCAAGCAGGTGACAGAAATCATTTGCTCTATTTATGCAATTGAGACAATCAAAAATCGTGAGTAATGATAAAACTTCAAAATTCACACTACTGTGTTAATAACTAATCTTTGGTACGTGAACCTTAGTCATGCAGATAAATAGTAGGTATATAGGCCATTCATTCAGACTGTAACCCTTATGAAAGATGCACGAATCATGCTGTAATTTCTCACCTTCAAAATCTATTGCCAGTCTACACATGTAACAAGTGATAAAATCTAATTAACCATAAAAGCACTCCTGTCCCGAGTGTGTCTCGAACCCTTTGTCATTTGGTGGGGGGGCCGGCAGGATTGGAACCAGCAACGGCATCCATTAGCGCTGCCCCGGTGACGGTGGGGGCTGGTTCTGGGGCGCCGGCACGCAGCGGTGGGCCGGATTGGGATGGCATCCTCTCTGACGAGGGGGTCGGCTGGTGATGAATGGGGCCAGATGGGCCACCAGCATGTGGGGGCCACGGCACCGCTTCTCGCGTGTACACCCCTCAACCCCACCCCCCAGTTTCTCGCAGTAAGTGCCTGCTCCTGCATCTCCATGCCCTGCGACACGGGCAAGCCAATTAAAATCCAGCGCCGGATTCGCATTCGCTTTGCAGCAAAGGGAGACGAGACACCAGACACAACCACCGGAAAGATGAAGAAATTAAAGTTATGTCTTCCCATAAGTCTGGGGGGGGTTGGACATCCAGTGGCACACAGAGCCTGGTGACGAGGACAATCCGTTGTGTCACCTGCAGCTTATTACCAACCACAAAAATACACCTTCTGCTTATTTTCTCAAACTCTGAACACCCTGCCAGGCCTGTTCCCAAAGGCCGATGTAGAGCCTTACGTGATCCATTCAGCATTCCTGCGTGATTCCCTGTGTACTGATACAGCAGCTGTTCCTCTCTATTCCTGCCCCAAGATAAAGTCCCTACTCCTCCATCCCTGTTCCTTTCCTCTCATCCCTATTCCTTGCATCCCAGCTCCTCCATCCCTGTTCCTCCTGTCCCTGCTCCTCCATCCCAGCTCCTCCATCCCTGTTCCTCCTGTCCCTGCTCCTCCATCCCTGGTCCTCCCATCCCTGTTCCTCCCATCCCTGCTCTTCCATCCCTATTCCTTTCCTCATATCCCCATTCCTCTCATGCCTGTTCCTTTCCTCCCATCCCTGTTCCTCCCATTCCGGTTCCTTTCCTCCCTTCCCTGTTTCTCTTTAAGTCCGGAAGGAGTCTTAGACTCCTTTCTTTTAGAAGGTTACTATAAACAGAGTTTGGCCTGCTTAAATGATCGCCAGTTTGCACGATTGCGGAGCGGGTGATGGTGAGATACCGTATTTCAGCACATGTCACGGCACGCAGAGGCCAAGACTACAGCCTGATTAGAGAGCAGAAGAGAAGGCTACACCTGAGGGGGGGTGGATGACCATAAAGGAGAAAATCAGTCACAGAATTCACATCATTCTCAGTGGTGTGGCGACAGCTCATCTGTCACAGCCTGAACGTCAGAGGTCAATATTCTTCCGGTGCGTCGGGGAGAACGTCCGGCTGTGAGGATGGGTGGGGTCTTCAGCAGCCTCCTAGCTGAGCGGAAGCTACCAGAGACCAGCCCCAATCCAGGGCTTTATGAAACGCTTCCCATCATATGAGCAGCACTTGTTTACTATTGTTTATAGCATTATTTACTTTTTTGTTAGTTTTGAGTGAGACAAAAACAAAAAAATGATTCTCGTTTGCATTATATCTAAACTGGAGATCTAATTTGCACCGTTCAGTAAGGTTTGACACATATGAAAATAATTATTCTTCTCTTTAATTATATCACAGGATTGGGTGTCCGGAGCTGGAAAACAAGCCCACAGCACGTAGCTTTGGCCAGATGAGGCTCACTGTATACATAACAGTACAGAGGCAGGAAGTAAACGGAGAGAGAACATGGTGAACTGGGAGCAGCGCTTAGGGCTTGCAGGCATATCAGTGCCCTGGTGCAAGACTGAGAGTCTCTTTAAATTAGGATTTAAATTAGTGATAAATGTGCCCTGTTGGACAATGGGGTTTGGTTACTGTACCCCCAACCAAGACAACATCACCACCTTACCCACACAAATGTGTTTTATCATGATCGTTATCCTTTGCCATGTCCTCAAGCCAGTAAAATGACTGATGGCGGTCAGGCCAGGCAGCATTTGCTACAGTGTCTTCAACAATTAACATTTAAATAGCGAGATATTCTATCTATGATGACAGCCGAGCGATACGCGACTTCCCCCGGGAGACAGCCTCGACGCGACATTCCTGCGCACACACACTGTACTGACACAGAGACTCTGGGCCGCAGTGCCCGCAAAACAGGGCTCCAGATGGCCTCCCACATACCGGGACTAAAAGTGAGCCTCGACAAATCAGTGCGCCATCTCTGCCAGCAGCAAGGAGGCAAAGCCTTCAGGGGTGCGAGGCCCAGCCACACGAGCTCTCCGCGATTCATTGGAGGCTAAGAGATTAGCCACCACCTGGGCTAATGCTGGATCACACCCAGGCTCCCCCGGGCCTAGCCCATTACGGGCGTTCAGACGTTTCACCCCAGGGGTATTATGGGTAATTCCTTATCCCTGCCCATTAAAACTGCCTGGAACAAGCATGCCTTCATTTACTGAGTAGTTTGTTCGTTTAGTTACGGACGACCGAACGGGCAGCTACTGAAAAGTCTTTACTTATTCATTAATTTTTTTGATGGATTGGTTAATTACCAAGCTGATCAAATTACCTGGCTGGCTGGGTGAGTGAACTCATTCCAGGCCGGCCCAGATTGATGGCAAAGTCTGGGCCCTTCAGATCCGTACCTGGGGGACCCACCGTGTGCTCCTCCAACCAGCGTCTTAATTAAACCAAAACTCATTTAAATTACTAATTATTTTAGAATGTGCGAATCCAGACAAAACGAGAGCTTAAGGAACAATCGTACTTCACGTGCAATAACAACCCCAGCATGCAACCATAAATTTTACACGTAAAGGATTGAAAAATACTAAAAACAATACAGGTAATCATTAATTTGACGGTCTTAATTACAGCATATCATGCAAAATGTCAAACTAAACGAAAATTTATACAAACAGGGATCACGTGTCCTGGGCATAATTACTGCGGTTCCTCAATATGTACGATTACGCGCCAAGTTGAGCCGTTTTTGTTGTGGATGAAGCCTCAGGGGTTATGGGTTTTTCCAGCTTTCCTGCACCACAAATTCACGCTCACACTTGGTGACTGGCGGTCCAGAAAATAGACAAAGGCCTCCCATTACTTTTCCTATCTTTACTAAATATTTCATCTGAGAGTCCCGCAAGCGCTGAATATTTCATCTCATAGTCGCAAAGATCATTGGGAGAATGCCAGTTCTTTTTTTTATATATAAAATCATAGCTATTTTGAAACATTTTCCCAGAATTTTGTCCATGATATCTTGACTCTGATAGACAAGCTTTTCCCCTTTTTACAGTGATTCTCAAACGCATCTTCACAGTTTTTCATCTCCAAAAGCTCTTCATCCCCACAAGATCAAAAGAGAATCATCCTGTGTACAAATTCTGCAAGACATGAAATTACACATCAATACATGCGCAGGAGAGATGTGAAGCCTTCACATCTTGCTGCTTCACAGTGAAAAACAGGCATCACTATAACTTAACTGTTCTTTTTTTTTTGATTTTCTGTCATCATTTAAGAACACATCATCCAGGAAGAATCAACTTCAATCAACATCGTTCTTTCCAAATGGGTCAGAGGATTCAAACGGCACAACCTCGGACCAAACCTCTAATGGACTCAGAACTTGTGGTGTCCCCAGCGGATAATCAGCTGAATCATCCATAAGTCATGCATAACCACTTCCCAGGAGGAATAGGACACAAGGCAGGGGATGTTCTGGACCCCAAGATTCATGACACAAAAATATTATACCACCTATTAGGGCTGGGCAAAATATTTTATATTTATTTGATTTCTAGAAATATTGATAATTATCATAATGAAACTCAAGTCAGGGTGCAGTGGTTAGCACTGTTGCCTCACACCTCTGGGACCCGGGTTCGAATCTCCGCCTGGGTTACATGTGTGTGGAGTTTGCATGTTCTCCCCGTGTCGTTGTGGGGTTTCCTCCGGGTACTCCTGTTTCCCCCCCACAGTCCAAAGACTAATTGGAGTGACTAAATTGCCCGTAGGTGTGCATGTGCGAGTGAAAGGTGTGTGTGAGTGTGCCCTGCGGTGGGCTGGCCCCCTGTCCTGGGTTGTTCCCCGCCTCGTGCCCATAGGCTCCGGACCCCCCGCGACCCCGAAGGATAAGCGGTTAAGAAAATGAATGGATGGAAACTTGAGTCATTATTTCTTTACTTCAATGGTCAGTTTTTGCTTAAAATTCTCATAGAATTTCCCTTAAACAGATTCAGAACATGAAAAATGACTGCAAACTGAAATTTTATGTTAATAAATAAGTCATACAAAAATAAGCTTTGTGTCATACAGTGTTACACTAGAAAAATGCCAACAGTACATTTTGCTGATAGGTTGTTTCTCTGACTGCCTTGATGCCCCAGTTTGAGTAGGGCAGGGCAATATGCCCTAAAAAGGATATGACAATATTTTCAGAGATTTTCACAACATTGATATTTATCACAATATTCTAAAATTGATATATAGAAAACAGCAAAATACGACAGATTGCTTTGTGATTTTCTGATTATGATGACCATATTGTTTTAGTAATAGTTATGGAGCATGTGACAGGTATAATGATAAATGACACTAACAACAGACTCATGCCATGATGATATTTGTGTAAAAACAGTACATTTTCACAGTTAATTATGCAAGAAAACAAGTGTTTAAGCTACACATAATACTCATGATACTCAAATTGATGACGATACGAATGTTCGTAATCACGATAAAATATTTTATCTGTCGCCCAGCCCTACCACCAATTCTCACAAACTACGGCTCCGTGCTTCCCAGAACTCTGCTGTAGAAAAGCGGTTACAAAAGATGGATGGATGGAAGGAAGGAAGGAAGGAAGGAATGAGCAAGAAAATGGGCACGTTCCACAACACAGCCAGGATCAGAAGTCAAAAACCCGAATCATCCACCAGCTCATGCCATTTGCTAATCACACATCACCCAGGAACGTTCAGTCCCACAAACACCTATGGTCACTGACGAGGGGAAGCCAGCTGTGCGACTGGGCTTTCCTGCCTGATACTTCATTACATCACATAAAAAAAACCCTTGAAGGCTAAATTCTAGCACTGATCACCTATAAACAATAGATATCATCACGGATCATGGACCATCGTGGAAACACAGTGAGGTTAAGATCCACCTTAATTTCACAGCCCGGCTGAAGGAACGACCAGCTGCACAAAATATGCTGAGTACAAGGCCCAAGCCGATTGGCCTCCAGGAGCCAGCGCTGACCAGAAGGGCCCCTGGCAGTACTGGCCCTGAGTGCTCAGCTCCATTTAATCTCTGTAGGAGAAGCAGACCATTAGAACAAGCCCGCATTGTTCTCCTGCTACCAAACACCAGATGGAGACGGGACCTGGATGCCACCGCTTCACATTACGACTGCAGCTTGAAGCCACCCCCCCCCCCATTCCCAAACTTGTACCTATAACCACCAAATCAACCGTCAATCGGTTGGTCATACAGCATCTTTTCTGGCTCGGCTGGTGTTAAACATATATTTAATAAAGAATCAAAAAATGGAAAAAAAGCAACATGTCATCATACAAAACAGTCAAAATAGTGGTTAATCCTTCCATCATACACAGCTGCTAATCCTGTCCCGGTTTGCAAATGGCCCTGGAACCGGGGAGGAAACAACGAGCATGAGAGGCTCATAAAATAGTGGTTAATGTCACACATTGCTGCACAACGTGAAAAGGGCAGCTAGTGACCCACACTCCCAGGGCATGTTATTCACAGACGAGCCAAAAAGGATGTTAACTCAGGCTTCGCAAGCGACATCCCTCATTCTTTATAATCTCAAAAAGCTCAGTCTCATCTTCATAACAAACACTTCTCATTTTCTACTTCATCTCAGGGCCCTTATCAGTTAAGTAAATAGCATTTCCAAATCTCAGAATCGTACGCACGCTACCCGAATCAGCGCTGCTCACGCCGGGGCAGCCATTCGTCTCTTATAACATGGGACACAGCAGTTTATTTTCCAATGCGGGACAATCCTATAAGGCAGTGTTTCACAAACCAGTCCTCCGGGACCCCCAGATGGTTCATGGTTTTCCTCAATTCCCTGAGAGTTGGGAGGAAGCAAAAACATGGACCGTCTGGGGGCTTCCCGAGGACTGGTTTGAGAAACACTTTTATAAGGGACAGGTGGCAATTCTAGCTCACGCTATTATGCTTTCGGGTCAAAGGGCACATCTCTGAATTGAGTTTCTGGAGAAGCAGTCACCATCCCAAAGAGGAGAGACACAGATGTCCCTCAGCATTACAATGGTTCTCGCGGGGTGGAGAAACACATACAGCGAATACATCTCATCTTGAATCGAGCCTGGTTGTGCACGGATTTTATCGATCGGTGTCATTTTCTTCCCAGAGCCTCATTACCACACACATCCATCTTAATACATTCCATTCAAACTCTGTGTGTCGCCGTGATGGATCGCTTACAGCTAACGCTCTGGAGGGGCAGCCTATGCCCACCCGCCGTGCCCCCGACCCAGTTATTTTGAGTTCTTTACGTTCTCCTTCAAACAGGGCACGATGAGAGCAGAGGTCCATCAAGCCAGCAGCCTCTGATGTCTCAGAGAACAGACTGCAGAAGAACCCAAATGCGGCAGCGCGGCACGGCACTGCTTTGGAGTCCGGTGATGGAGAACCGCAACATTGGGAGCCTGCAAACAGATAACCGTAACGCTGGGAGCCTAAGAACGAAGAACCATAACGCTGGGAGCCTAAGAACGAAGAACCATAACGCTGGGAGCCTTTGAAAGGAGAACCATAACGCTGGGAGCCTTTGAAAGGAGAACCGTAATGCTGGGAGCCTGCAAACTGAGAACCGTAATACTGGGAGCCTGCGAACAGAGAACCGTAACGCTGGGAGCCCGCAAATGGAGAACCATAACGCTGGGAGCCTGCTAACAGAGAACTGTAACGATGGGAGTCTACTCCCGTTCTAAAGGGGGGGGGAGCAGGCAGTACAGCTGTGAGGAAACAGGGGATGGGTTCAAATGAGGTCAGCTCATTCCCCAAGACGATCTCTCCCTGACGTCAAGCCATTCATGACATGCTGGAAGCTTTTTTTTTGAGAGAGGAGCTGGATGAGTCAGTATCGGGAGCAGGGCCCACGTTGGGCGGTACTTGGCCTGAAAGAACCTCAAAGCGCAGGGCTGAGTAGCGGTGAAGGTACTTCACAGAATGAAGGAAAATGACTCCTACGGGATGCTTTGGGGCACACTGCGTATAAATGACCTGGGGGTGGGGAGGGG
>JAODLC010000140.1:27679127-27691714 GCA_026781145.1 Hippopotamyrus pictus | reverse complement strand
TGTCCTTCAGGAAGTGGCATTCGGTCTAAATATGTAACTGCCACCATTTGTTGGGGGGGGGGGGGGGGACACTCACATCTTTTTTCAAATGTCCCATGGCGTAAACAGGAAAGAGTCAGCCTAAGGGATAGGGAGGAGCTGACTTCTTGTGGCGGCAATGAGGGTGGAGAGGGCCCGTGTGACATAGGTCAGGATGTTGAGACACGATGTCGCCTCTGAGGCACATGCTCAGTAAATAACCGCGATCGAAAACGCACAGGATAAACGGCCCATTTGTGGTCATTTCCATGTCCTTCATGTCCTGAAGTGTGTGTTTAGTGGAAAGGGGAAGATAGAGAGAAAAAAGAACCAGTGGCACCTTAATCAGCGTGCGATCTGTCCAAATAGCAGAGGTGGCAGGGGAAGCTGCATGTTAATTGCACGTTAATAAAAGAGAAGTGGGTCAGTACCTTCTGAGGGGGGATGGGAGGGGGCATGTTTGTACTGGGAACAGCGAAAAGGAGTGTGAAGCAGAGGAAGGGAGCAACAGCTGAACAAGCGCGGGGGGGGGGGGGCTGGCTATGGGGGGTGCAGCTGTTCTCCCACAGCAGTGCAGCCTGTTCACACAAACGCGTCACACACCAACACACTCGGCTGTCCTCGGTCACACAAACAACACATTAACTTTGCCAGTCCCTGCGACGTCAAACAAAGGAGGGTTTAAAGAGCACCGGGCCCCGCACAGGGAATTCAGCCTCGCGGCGCTCAGGCTTCCCGGCGTTCCAGACCATGTGAGGTACAAGTGAGAGTGACCAGAGTCCTCATTTTCTACCCACAATGCACTACAACTGCTACACTTGGTCATTACCAAATTACATACCAGGCATGGCTGCCAGTTGTAATAAACGCTGTTATAGACAGTGAGTAGCCGCGTGTGATTCTCAGTGACCAGTGTTGGCCCTCAGACATTGATAAGGCTGACATGCCGATCCATTCTAAAGAGGCCTTTCACACAGCCATCAACTCGATTTGTTTGGTGAGTGTTTGGTACAGACCCTGCATCCTCCGAATGTCACTGTACAACTCTTGTCAGACACGTAAAACTAAATCATGTCTGAGGGGCTTAGACTTGACAGTTTAACAGAGAAATAACTCGCTTTTACAAAAAAACAACACGACATGATGCTGGACTCCTGATGGAATCCCATTCCATTCCGACTGGCAAGGGACAAATGGCTGTAATTTGAGGCAACACTGCCTCCTGCTGGTGGACAGTAAAAATACACTTTTTTGCACACTTATTATTCAGGTCAAAGTACAAACTGTTAAATGCATGGACTTCACTGCTTTCCCCCTAGATGGCCCAATGACTAGCACTTGGTGCTTTCTGTTCTGTTTCACTCCTATTTCATACTTCAGAGAAAGAAAACATTGGCTAAGAGGTAACGTCCATCCATCCGTCCAACTTGCAATGACCTACTTGACACAACCCTTCAGAACATATGATATTCAGTAAAAAGTATTACATTGCCTTTGGTAAGACAAATGAGTCACTTCAAGTCTCAGCCGTATCCCCACAAGACACCAGCATCCCCTACAAGGAGAATTTAGACAGATGGGAGTCTGTAATGTCAGCAGCTACAGTGACGGGATGGAGACAGAACCACGTCAGCTGCACAAGGATGTGTGTGTCCCTTATCAGTGTGTATCAGAGCACCGTCTACAGCATGAAACATTCAAGCAGCAGAGAATCAGAGACCTGTCTGTGGGAACAGAGAATCAGATCAGTGACTGCAGCATACGAGCACAGAAAGCGAGAATCAGAGCAGTGACTGCAGCCTACGAGCACAGAAAACGAGAATCAGAGCAGTGACAGCAGTATAAATGCCCAGATCCAGTTAGAGCAGTGATGGCAGTGTAAATGTCCAGAAGCAGTCAGAGCAGTGACGGCAGTATAAATGCCCAGATCCAGTTTGAGCAGTGATGGCAGTGTAAATGTCCAGAAGCAGTTAGAGCAGTGACGGCAGTATAAATGCCCGGATCCAGGTAGAGCAGTGATGGCAGTGTAAATGCCCAGATCCAGTTAGAGCAGTGATGGTAGTATAAATGTCCAGATCCAGTTAGAGCAGTGATGGTAGTATAAATGCCTAGAACCAGTCAATCAGAGTACTGGCAACAATATTGCTTTAATAAGGCTCAAACATAAGGTTTTTTTACACAAAAGATCCTTCATTTCATGTCTTTCTGTCACAGCTGTCAAAGGCGTAAGGACTTCACACTGTTCCATAAAAATTACTTCAAGATGTTCAAAAATTCTCAAGGTTTACCATACTTTTTTCCAACAAAACGTTAAATATTATAACATCAGCTCTTTAAACTTGTTTACCATTGCTAACTAAAAACACATAGTAAATAAATAATCATTACCCATGTGAACATGGCGAGAATTCAGAAATGTATGTATGTATGTGTGTGTGCGTGTGTGTCTGTGTGTGTGTGTCTGTGTGTGTCTGTCTGTGTGTGTGTGTCTGTCTGTGTGTGTGTGTCTGTCTGTGTGTGTGTGTGTGGCTGTGTGTGAGTGTGTCTGTATGTGTGTGTGTCTGTGTCTGTGTTTGTGTGTGTGTGTGTCTGTGTGTGTGTGTCTCTGTGTGTGTGTGTGTGTGTGTGTGTCCCACATGCTGTGATCAGCTAGGTGCTCCTGGCAGGCTGGGCCAGCTGCATACTTACAAACATCTCCCAATCCCACCCTTAATCCCATTACAATTCCCAAACTCATTACTATAATTACACACACAGCACCTAGAGCAGAAAGCGGCCCACTGTGCTGAGACGACTGAAATGCCCCTCACTGCTTTATGTGAAATGAATCACACGACAGTGATGTGTATCGGTCCAGCCTGCATGCTGCCCCACCATGACAGCGAGACACCTGAGTGTCAGATGGAAAACAGCACGTTTGGTTCCACCCTCGAGTGTCTGTAAGGTCCCTTTAAAGAAGTGACACTCAATTCAGCCAGAAGGGGAAGCACTTCTGACAGATTACTAAAAAAAGAATAATTCTCAATACTTAAACTTAAACCACAAACTCAACTGTTCCAAGGTGATGGTTTGGATAGGAGGTGCAAAATGTTTTAAAGCAGAATGGACGTGACAGCCAATCACGGCTTCATATTCGGAAAAAATGCCATTTGATTTCCATTGTTTTTCATTTTTCTGTGGCTGATTTTCTTCCTACCTGTTTAATCAACAGAGTCTGTATACAAAGCATCTTCCTCATGAATTATTCAAATGCTTTCTTTTCCGAGAGAAATCCAGGAATCACAAAGACGATCTTATTTTTAAGCGCAGAAATACCAATCCATATCAGGGTCCTACCCACCACTTCTTCAAAACGAGGCCATGATTGATTCGGTCAAGGTTCTCCGTGTCTTCTCTGAGAAACCATCTATACTCACAAAGAATCATCACTTCAGACAGAAAATCACAGGTTCCCCATCATTATCAGTGATACCACTGGAGAGGATTATTTCCAAATAAAACACTTTGGCGTAAAACAGCCTGATGTTATACTATAGTACTGCAGGACAGAATCATATAATAGTATATGAGGATCCCTTTAGGTACACTGTAACATGCTAGCGTGCAGCCCTTAGGTTCACTGGGACAAACTTAGAAGCAGTCTTTCATAGGGCTGCCACTAACGATGATTTTTCAATGGATTAATCTATTGAGTATTTTGCCGATTGGTCGATTAATCTAACTGATTAATTTTCCTCCAGAAAATCAACTTTAATCTAATTTAAGTAAATTTTATTTTGGACAACAACAAACTGTATGTCACTGCAGGACGCCGACTTTCCAGCACTATATGGACATTATTTTCGCCGACAATTCCTTAAGCAGATTGTCCGTCTAAAATAGTACTGAGATGCTTATTGTGATGCCCAAAAGCTACCAATCTGTATAAATTTGGTGTATCCTTATGCTTATTCAATACCGTTATAGAAGCAGGCCACTTACTACTGCTTTGGTAAATCATGGTAGCGATAAGCACTGAAGTGGCGATGAAGGAACAGCCAACTCAACAGCCATAACAACTTTTAAAAGAGGAGATACTAGGATAAAAGACATTGCTGGTGTGGTGATTCCGCAGATTAAAGTCCATCACGTTCTGTTTTTTTACTTCTCATTTTTATTTGAGTTCACAAATGATTTTTTTCAGTTTTCGGCTTTAGCTTACGAAAACAACGCTATAGTCCCAACAAGCCCAACGTGCACAAACACGCACACCGGCACCGTCAATCAACGTAGGATAAGTTCAGATTCCAGTCGAAACCTTTTCACAAACACATTTCATTATTCAATGGAAATTCTAAGGCAGCAGGCAGACAACTTTATGGCTTTAATAATTAGTGTATTTAGCAGCTACAAGCACAAAAGATATTTAAAAACCTTTTGCCTTTTCTGGCGGTCCGATATCCAGATTAGCACCTGTGCGTTTTCTCTTCAGGCGCTCGTGCATAGCACTCGTGCCCCTGTAGTGTAGTGTAGTGTAGTGTAGTGTAGTGTAAAACTACCATTTTGTTCTGTGATAATTTGAACTACTCCCATAAGTACGCAGTGATATTAAAGGAAAACATCTGAAATAATGAACTGAAGCATTTTAGAAATCGTAAAGGTGATTTTATTAGCGTTGTCGTCGTCAACTGCATTGACTAATTGCAGCAGCCCTAGTCTTTAGTTTTACTGTAGCAGGTTTATACACCATGACTGAGTACAATGTAACCAGCGTAACTACAGCTTTTGGGTGATTCTTGTACTCATGGACTCCTATGGACCTCACAAGGTTTGAAACCAGTCTTCTATACAGACTCCGGTAAGAGATCTACCATTATTGCAGAAGCTGCCAACCTATCATGGCAGAGTTTAAGTTGATCTTCCAAGATGGTCTTCTCACACCATACTGATATACCCAGGAAAACAGCAGATCCACACTCTATAAGAAAAAAGGGAAGCTTCTGAGAAGGCCATGGTTTCAGAAATTCCAGCAGCGCCGCCTTTCATTCTGTAGGCAGCGGCCTCCCTGCCTGCGGCAACAGCTGACTCTCAGTGTAACTGACAGCTGGCAGAAGAGTGAGCGTTCAGAACCGGACCCGAGAGCAGAGTCCAGGCTTCTCTGAAAAGCATACATCTGAAGTAAGTTCCATCGAAATCAAAGGAGCTGAAACGGAATGGTTTGGGTAAACGGAACCCAGGAAATCCCGAAGAAGGATGAGGTCACCATCAGACATCTTCAGGAAATAAATAAGGCGCTTTCGATTTTCCGGATTGTGCCGCAAGGCTGAGCAAAGAGTCAATGTGCAGCGGTCCTTAGCATATGACTGCTGCAAACCGGGAGAATCGGCAACCGCTTGGGTTCACCATGAGGTCAGGGGGACCGTCCTCGCTGGCAGAAGCCCCCCCCACCCACCCACCCATCCCCGCCATGAAACGCTTAGAATCAAAAATGAAAACAGTCCCTCAACTTAAAGAGGCAGTTCAGCCTGTGCAGGAATGAGACACAAAGCTGTGGACAGGTCATGCATCTTCATTTCCACAGCATTGGGCTAAAGAAGCAGAGCATGAAGATTCGTTTCAATCCACTTTAACATTCGAGAACTTTGAAAAACACTATATTAATTAAAGCATGGATTTTTTCCCCTTTACTTTCAGGAAGTCGTCAGTAAATACTGTAATTACAGAACATCGCATTACGAGTTATGCAATAGAGACATATGAGGGGTTGGCGCGCTATTCCATGTATGCAACAACAAGTCAGTCCAGTCGGCATCAACAAAAGTCACATGGGATGGGATGGGATGGGATGAGATGGGATGGGATGGGATGGGATGAGATGGGATGGGATGAGATGGGATGGGATGGGATGGGATGGGATGGGATGAGATGGGATGGGATGAGATGGGATGAGATGTCCCACCAGTGGCAAGCTGTTTACACAAATGCTTTCATTCATCTTCTGTCTGGCTGTTATGTCTCCTGAATCTTGGCTGGTCTGTAGAGAAGAATCGCCCTGACCCAACATCCCGGTCCTCTCTCATGTCTCTCTGCCTGGCCTTCCTATATGTGTTAGCAGACCCTTTCCAACCAACCAGAAGCGCAGCCTGTCCGTGATCTCTGAACCCACTACATGCATGTCACCCAAGTCCCTGATCACTCCCAGCAGGACAAGAGTGCATTCAAATGAAGAGGTACCCAGCAGGTCAGGACCTCACCATCTTCACTATCTGCAAGGTTCACACCCCCCACTAAACCACTATGATAAGTAGGGGCCAGATATTTAATGATTTTTATAGCCTGGAATTTCCACTCTGCTCACTTCATTCCATGACGTTGCCCCTGAAAATCCCAAAGTCCAAATTAAATAGCTGTAGACATTCTGTCAATACAGCCAGCACAGTCACCTACATATTAAATGTATTGCTATGTATTACACTACAGCTACTCTGCCCAGGATGAAAGTGCGTAAATGTAACGTAAATGTCATGTAAACACTTTGCTATCTAGTTTTCTTTACAGTGTTTCCTTTTACTTGGATCCTGATGAGAATCACATGGGTAAGAGTCATGGTATCTCCACATAAAACATTCATAATTCCCCTGAGGGGGTGACTCACTGCTGACCCTTTGGCCCGCTGACCACCATTACCCACAATCCTCAGCGATCCCACTCCACATCACACAGGGCGGCGGGAAGGTAAGGACGTTTAACGGAGCCCTTTTCTGAAGGATCCCGACCGCGGTCACAGCTGCCGTGGTGCAACATCACTAAAAATCATTCGATAAAACGATCGGAAATTTGACAGGATTGCCCCCCACTCTGGCCGGTGGCGCCCGTGGCTGTGACGGCTTGGGGCTCTCTGAGGAGGAGGAGCAAAGTGAGCAGCCGCCGTGGGCTTATCGTCTGGCCGCGCCGCTCATCCCGTACATGGGGCCATAAAAAGCAGACACACACCCCCTGCACCTACGGCCTTTCCCGCCCCAGAGATTCATTCACCCGCCATATAACTGAACACAATTAGCCTAATTGTTCTATTTTTCTCCTCTCCCCTCCCCTTTTTTCCTCCCACAACAATTTAAATTATACGGCTTCCTAATAAAGGATATAAAAGGCAATAATTATGGCTCTAAATGAGTCACTTAAGTGTGAATGGTTAATGGCAAACATTTGCATTCAGAGGGGGGGGGGGGCATTGTGGTGCCGGATGAATGTGGCACGAGAGGGAGCGTCAGAGGAAGAAAAGGGAGATACGCTTGTACGTCGGGGGGGGCGTGGGGGGGTAAGGGAACCCTCAGTGAAAAGTGCAGTGTCAGACGCCATGGTGTAAATTACCATAGGTGGAACAAATGAGCAATCGCTGAATCCCCCAGACACCGCCCCCCCCCAATCATGCCCCTAATGTAGCCCCAGAGTGTGCAGCATGCAAAAAAAATAGAAGCAAAAGTATGTTCACAGAAATCCGGGTTATGTATTAAATAAAATCAGGCATTCGGAGAAAGCAGACTCAGAACAGCAGGCGACCGTCTGATAGGCTGACGCCAGACCCAACCTCAACATGCTAAGTCTACTCAGAGCCTAGCCCACTAGCCTTCCTTTCTCCAGAACCAAACTCAACCCCCTGAGTCTGTAAAGAACCTTAATACCCGACCTTTTCTAGAACTGGATCCATCCGCAAGAGTTGTGAGAAACAGCCTCATTGCCCAGAATCAGATCCGGCCCCCCGAACACGTCAAGAACCCAACGGAGCCTCAGTCTACTGACCCCATGCAACACCATGCTAACCCAACCACACACCACATTGGACCTCTGTGCTAAAAGCCACTAAGCCTAAGACAACCACGTTTTCAGATTTTCCCTTTGAAAGTGAATGCGCTATACTGGTCTGCCACTAGTATTTAAGGGATATCTAATTGACATTAATGCTGGACTTGTGCTGACTCGGACAGTCGTTGGAGGTCATGCCCTTATAACCATGCCTCCAAATAGGAGATTATATGTATTTTCCCTTCCCCCTAAAATAAACATATCATTGAGGCCACAGAAAAGAAACTGGCCTTTAAAGGTATTATTTCTTCATAATTCATAGTAATGAAACTGGAGGCCGTGCCGAGGTCTGAAACTTAAAATGAGCTCCTCATCTGAAGGCTGAATATGACCCCGCATATTAATAATCTCGTTTGCATAAATTATGTCACTCAATTTAGCCTACGGTTGCATCTCAAAACCCTAAATTAATTGTTTGGCTGACCCATCAAACACCGTCTTTCAATGTGTTCGCCGAGTCTGCAAGTCTGTGTTGTCGTTTCTGAGTTCCTGCGGCTTAAATCCACTTTCGACCCGGTTAAGTGTCCACTTGCACGTCATGCTTTCTCCCAAGTCCTCCGCGTTCCCAAGACAAGATTCGTCAGAATCACATGCTTAAACAGTCTTAGTTGCAGGATACGACTCATCGCACATCGAAGAGATCCGATCAGGAGGCTAAACTGAGGCGGTCAGATACAATTTCAACTCCCGAGGGTTTGTAAAATATCAGAATTTACCAGAAAAACAATAACTCCACACAGGACACAAATGCACGCCACCATAAATCTTGCTTTACAAAGCACCAAGCTGGTGCTGATCCTTAAGGATTTGTGTGCTAACTCACCTGCAACGTTTCATACGTTCTGGAGGTTACAGTTTGCAAACAAGTCATTTTTCTTCATTCCCCTTGTGTGACACCATCACAGCCAAAGCAGCCTCCTCACTGATAACCATAATGCCATACAGTTCAGAGTATGCATTTAACTACATATAACTTCACTACTCTGCATTGTTTGTTTATCTCTGCCTCAAGTGTGTGTGGAGTTTGCATGGGGTCACACCAGAGGTGTAAAAATCCAGACCAAGATTTTCTTCCAACCAACCAGCTGAGTAACCTATAATGGTGATTCTTTATACTTAATTGGTTGGTTGAAACAAAATATTGCTCTGGATTTTTACTTTCTGGACCTGAATTACGCACCTCTGGTTCACACAATCCAAAAGCAGGCAAAAACTTCCCATCTGAATGAGCCTTATTTACACACACATTCCAAAGGGATGCTATTCCAATAAGCACACGTCAATGGAAAACAGCATCCTGCTGGTGTGGAATGCATCATTGACCATGAGAACATTATGCTTTATAGCGTCTATACAGCTGAGATGCTATAGACAGGAGACATCTTACATGATGGTCCACTTGCAAAGGACTCCAATTTTTGGTTTTGTTTCGTTGTCTGGATTTGTTTGGCATTGGCAGCTAGGCATGCGATCATTTTTGCACTCATTATTTATGTCCAATTTCTCTCTTTGTGGAAACCTTTGCTTATCTGATTCATTTACTGAACCACACATGCCCAATCCACATACGCCCACTCTGTATGCCTCAAATCCTGATACATTAATGGCCTTAGTTTACATGCCTAATCCAAGTTCACCAGTCTAACCCCTTTGTGTGTCGATGTTATTCCAGCTACTGATGTTTGCCTGTGTTTAAAAGACAAATGCTCCCTGGAGACCAGTAAAGGACAGTAAAGAAGGGTAATTTCTGGTTCTCTGGGATCAGGCCTGTTGTCATGGGTAACAGTCAGCAACCACAGAACAACAACAGCCAGAAGCAGACCTTCCCATTTCTCGTTTGCCAACAGCCGAATGTAATCAAAGCACTCAAGCTGTGCACATTTTCCGTTTACCTGCCGCACTTTACAATAATGATGCCCAGCCTCCTTTGACAAAGTTTAATCGAGGGCACTGTACTTTGCCCTCAGATGTGATTCTGATGCAACGAAGCTCCGCCCAATTCGCTGATTAAACTAAACTTCCGGCACCAAAAAGAATTAAATTAGACAAAGGAGAGATGAGAGTAATATGCTCCAGGGAGGAAATGAGAAAACAAAATTTCACTACCATTAATTGCCACAAGAGGGAGCTTAAGGGCATGCATCGTCCTAGAGATAATCCTGTGTACTGCTCTGTAGTACAGTATCCGGAGTCAGGCCTGGCACTTCACATCCGCAGGGGCTGAGAACACAACAACACTGCCGTCATTAATATTTATCGAATGATGTACATATTCATTTATTCACTAGCCATGGGTGAGCTGCAGTTCATCAGCGACTTACAGAACAAGCACATAAAGAACCAGCCTTGTATTCCGAAATATTCCAAACAGCGTTGAAATGCAAACACTGATAATGGAACGCCGTGCTCCCCCAGGAGGCCGCCGCCGGAGGCTGCACCGAGCCCCCTCCCTAAACAGGGACCCTGCTCAGGCTGGGTATCGCCGCTCTGCTGGTGGGAGGATGCCAGTGCAGCCTGCAAGGAGTCACGCACACCATAGGGGCTGTATCTGTGTGTGCAGACACATACCTGCATTACTGCTCTGCTAACAGCGGTCTCTAAATCTCTCCATCTCTATCATACCTCTCTTACTCCCTCTCTTCATTCGTCTCATCTTTTCCCCTCACCATCTCTCCCCTTGCTCTCTCTCCATCCATCTCCCTCACTTTATCGCCTTTTTTCTCACACTATCACCCCATCTCCGTCTCTGCCCTGCTCTCCCCATGTCAGTCTTTCTCTCCATCTCTCCCCACTCTTCCCTTAATCACTCGCTCTCTTACAACTTTCTCCTTCACCATCACTCCCACTCTCCCCGTTTTCCTCTTTCTCACCACCTCTCCATCACTCTCCCCTGCTCCTCTTCATCCGTCTCTCTCTCTCTCTCTCTCTCTCTCCCCATCTCTCCCTGAAGCCTAGGCTGCAGCGAGGTCCCTCTGTCTGCTGTGGCCTCCTCTGGTATTGAGAGGCACTGACAGAAAGGGTGGGCTGGGAATCCACTCATGACAATATAGCTACAGCAGCCCAAGCCAAGCCTTCAGGGGCCTCATTTAGCCAAATCCTGCCTGAGAACTTGCACTCATCTCCTGTCTGCCTGCACGCTGAGGGCGCTGGTGGCATAAGCTGTGTGTGTGTCTGTGTGTGTGACTGCGTGCATAATTCCTCCACTTCCCCTTATCCACACTAAACAGGAGGTGGTTCTGACTTTACTGGTGTAGCTTCGCTTCCCCCCCGGTACAGTTTAGGTTTTCATACACAGAACTGGCACCTTTCCGGAAGCCCTGGAGGTGGAGAAAACAAATCAGTTACCACGGCAATTCATCTGCGTCGAGGATGAACAAAGCGGCTGCGGGCGGACATTGTGCAAAGACGCGAACCCCGTGAGGGGACTGGGCGAACATGGGAGTGGATGAAAGACATTCTGTGTCCCAGTAACTGCCCGACTCACCCCGGAGACAGAGGTAATTACATCAAATGTAGCACCTCTCATAGCAAACGAGATAACAGGCCAGGAAGCACTACCTTCAGAAAAGTCTCTCATTCAATTAAAGTATTCCAGCAGAGGACAAACAGCCCTACAGAACGCAGGTTTAAATGCTGGACCCATCACAAGGGGCAACCCCCATATGAATATAGTCACTCCTTCACATTTGCAAGGGTTAGGGGCCGGAGATCAAATGTTAAAATTTATGATTAATACCTGAACCCATAATTAAAAATCTAACCTTAATGGCACTGTAAAGTATCAAAGTCACTGTGGTAACAGACACAGGTAAGACGTGACTGATGCTGGAGGCGGAGACTAAGGTGTATCCAGTGTCGTTTTTTAAACCAAAAATAACTTCCAGCATTAAAAATACGGTCTGCACTTACACTAACAAATACTGGATGACGCTAATACATGGTTTTATGTGATCCAAATCATTCTCAGTGTCTATGGCAGTTTTTGGCTTATATGTCGTCTATGAGTTTCTGTGATCTTTCTGGAAATCTAAATACATTCCCACTTAACTGTTTACGGCAAACCCGTGCACATCGGACACCGAGAATGTCAGACGCACGTGTCGTGCACTTTCGGTACTGGCGGTGTAGGCTGGGAATTTCAGCCCAGGCGAGAGGTTTGTGTGCCGGAGGCTAAGAATGGGTATCATGTTCACGGTGGTGGGAGGCACTCAAAGAGAGGTGACGGGGAAGGGGGGGGGGGCGGCCCAGCACCCCGGGCTGCGGGAGGGAGTCCAGCTTGGGGAGCCTGTCCCAGAGGCTTTGGCCGCGAGGCAGGGAACAACGCAGGATGGCACGCCAACCCGTCACAGGGCACACTCACACGCCATGCACACCTGCGGGCAATCTGATAATGCCAATTACCCTGAACATGTTTTTGGATTGTGGGGGGAAAACTGGAGAAGCCAGAGGAAACCCCATGACAACACAGGAAGAACATGCCAACTCCACACACACGGAGCCATGGAGACTCGAACCCGGGTCCCAGAGAGACAACAGCACTAGCCACTGCACCCCTATGCCACCCCACATCACACATCATATACTTTATATTTCAATATTCAGTACATGTCCTACCTATTTAATAGGGCTGGGTATTGTGACCAATTCGGTGATTCGATTCGATTCTTATTTTTATGGTTTCGATTCGATTCGATATCGATTAGCTATCAATATTTCATTTAAAATGT
>JAODLC010000140.1:27644589-27657260 GCA_026781145.1 Hippopotamyrus pictus | reverse complement strand
CACGCCGTGGGATATAGGCCACGCTACAGGTTACAGGAGGGCCACGCCACGCCATGGGATATAGGCCACGCTACAGGTTACAGGAGGGCCACGCCACGCCGTGGGATATAGGCCACGCTACAGGTTACAGGAGGGCCACGCCACGCCGTGGGATATAGGCCACGCTACAGGTTACAGGAGGGCCACGCCACGCCATGGGATATAGGCCACGCTACAGGATACAGAAGGGCCACGCCACGCCGTGGGATATAGGCCACGCTACAGGTTACAGGAGGGCCACGCCATGGGTAACGGGAGGTTATGGGGCATGTAGAGCATCCAAAGAGGAACAACAAAGAGCGTCACTAATAAATAAGTGTGGTTATAATGCCTTGCTGTTCATTTGATTATCAGAAACATTTAGAAAAATATACAGTGCCCACAGAAAGGCTTGGGATGCTCCCTTAATTTAGTTAAAATACTGCAAATGTATTGATTTATACAAAAAATTATTACACACACACACACTATATATATATATAAACCCAAATTAATAGTTAACAGAACAGTTTATAATATAAAACAGCTATTGAGTTAAAAAGTTAATTGATAAGCTCAATGGGTGCCTTTTAATTAGCAACACCTTTGTAATATCAAACAAGAAACGTTTGTGTTTAGTATCCCTATGACAGCCAGTGACTACAAATAATAACAAAATGGCAAGAACAGAACTGAATGTATCAATCAAAAAAATTATGATTCTTAATAAAAAGAAAATGTCTGTGTGAAGGATATGTGTGGATATTGCTTGTCGATGGACTTTTATTATGAAACCAATGAATTTTAAACGTTGTTACAGGATTAAGCAAGCGAAGCATTTCAAAACTTTCTGTGAGCCTGTATGGTGCCGATTTCTTATACAGCCCAATGATCCGAACTCAAGAACCATAAAACTATTTTGTGGTTTGCATGTCGACAACTGAACAGCCTAATGGACTCCTCTAAATCTATGGAGTGAATTTCGTGATGAGTCACTTACTGCAAAGTGATCACTTCATTTACCAGTTTTCCAATTCTGCAACACTGGAACAATGAAAATTATACTGGGATAAAACTGGCAAAATACCACAAGCATGAGGAAAATGTCACCATTAATTCATGGGACAGGGCACAAAAAAAAATTTAGATGTATTTTTACGACTCGCGTGAAGACAAAGCGAATAGAGGCGAGTGTAAGGAACAAGTTTCCATAAGCTGGGTTTGATTATGAAAGCCCAAGCTGGAGGGTTCTGCCGTAATACCTCTGGAGCCCTTACCTGTGTCTCACTCGCACATCTGGCAAAACTTCTATGATCAGCATCACTCAGAGCCAATGAAAACTAAGGGGTGGACACCAAGGGGGCGAATCAGATTTCAGGGACATCTGTGGCTCTGCCGCTGGCAGTGATGACGCTCATCGGGCTATCTTAGTCATGTGCTTCACCTCGCACCTTGTGGGAAGTCATTGTGCTTGCAGATGGAGTTTCAGATGACAGATATATGACGTATTCGAGCATATGGAAATCTGTGGAAGCCTGTAGTGATCGTACTACCCAACTCCACACTGCCAGCATCACTCTGCTCTTCAAACAATGAACTGTACTGGTGCCAGAGAAGACAGAAGTCAGCCGAATATAACGCTGTCATAGATGAGTAATCATCAGTGGTGGGATATACAGTTTGCTATGCACACGAGTGCTATATGCTGAACTACGCAGTACACCTCGCACAAGGTGGCCCCCCTAGGATTCCAAGAAGGTGGTCCTGACCACGTTTGTGCGCCATGTGGTCCTGGCACCCGCCTAACTGCGGGTTAAGGACACCAGGCATGGCGGCTGCATGCAGACCTTGCAGGGAGGCCACGCCCCCCCCGGAGAACGAGAGAAAAGCCAATGACGTCCATCCAGGCAACCGTGGTAGACCGTGCAGTTTCAGTGGAGCTTATTCATCACTCTCTCTCTCTCACGCTCAGAACACTCGCTTACCTTCCTGTCCTCCTTGGGGGCGTTCTGCGGTGTGGGGGCAGCATCCGTGCCCTGGCCTGCGCCGGGGGCTCCGCCCTGACCCGGAGGCTCAGCCTGGGCCAGAAGTGGGGAGGCACACTCCGGGGGCTCCGTGGGGGGCTGAGCAGCTCCCTGCCCCTCCAGCTCCATCGTCCCCTGCGCTGCTGATGGTCCCGTGAGGAGACACATAAGAACGGCGGGCATGAGAGACACGTGGGCACGAGACGGGCACAGGTGGAGACAGGGCGACGCGGCAGCGAGATCCGGCAGAGGAGCCACACACAGACACACAAGCGCACACAGCCATCTTAGCTGTCCATCGTGTCCGACGATGACGCTTGCTCCGCTGAGTGGGGGGTAGGATTGGGGAGGGGGGCACAAGCGCACACACACATACAGAGACATGCAGACAAGCAGTAACACACGCGCTCATAATAAATATGGGTTTGTTAAGGTATGATTTTCATCACTTGCGTCTGCAATGAACTTTCCGGCTCTCTGATGATGACGCACCCCAAAGTTTGTGCCATCCACCGGCCCCCACCTCTCAAGGTCATGTCCCCAAAATCTGCTGATGGCAGACTTGCCGTCCCGCCCACAATGCCCCACCCCCACCCCCACCCCCTAGTAGGTTAAACACAGACCAGCCAATGAGTGAGGGGAGTCTAGCAGGGGGGAGGGGCAGCACGGGGCACACACCTCAGCCTGCTAAAAGCTCCCTGTCAGCACAAATCTCCGCTGCAATGCACAAGACCCTGGGCTGGGCTGGGAGATCCCGGGTAACAGCTTCTCATTAGCATTAGCGTCAGACAAGCAAGGGCTGTTAACTGCTCAGGTTTAAGCAGCATGCCCTGCCACAGGTGCAGGGCTGCCAGAGCATGGAACAGCACTCCTGTCCCTGGGTGACCCTTATGGGCACTGCCTTCCTGGGAACAGATCCTCACCACTCGGAGCAATGAGACACACAGAGCGCACAGATCCCTAAGTTTACTTAACGTACTACGATGACACACAGCTTGTAACCTGGAACAGACGGACTGCAGCATGAACGAATATGGTTTCCCCCAATGTGGCATGCTGCAGTTCCAGCAGAAGTGATACAGAAGATGGGACTGACTCCTGTGCAGCTGATTGGTCAGACAGCTGTCCTGGGGATAATTGGGTCACCTAGAGGTTCCTCATCAGCACTGATTTCCACACCCCCTCTGTAATACAGGGGCAGCCAGCCGGACCCAAAAGCCCAAGTGGGCCTCATTTCTGACCACCCAGCTGCTCACAGACCACCATTATCTAATCAATGGATGTTGTGATAAGAATGGATTTTATCTCTATAGAGAATGCGGGGATACTGGAAGCCGTTAAAAAAATAATAGAGCCTTCTGGACCAATGCCCAGCGAGCCTGGAGACCTGCAGCACAGCACAAGCCAACAGCACCCACAACAGAGCCCCCAGTGAAACACCGGCACAGGGGATGCTGTGGACCAGCTGAAGAGAGCGATCATCCCACTCAGGGGATCCACATCGCTGCTCTGTAAGGTTTAAATCCCCCTTGTCCTGCTAATACAGACTACTTTGTTTACCGGTAAAGGAAAAGGCTGGAATTAACTTCCTTCCACCAGAAAGCCTCTTGATGCCACCACGGCTAATAATATTCCTGGGAAAAAACCCTGATGTCTTACTTGATCCCTTGGATTTAGATTCTTAAAGATGTGCTCTAAAGCAGCGTTTCCCAATCCAGTCCTCGGGGACCCCACAGACAGTCCGCAATTTTGCTCCCTTCCAGCTCCCAAGGCGCCTGCATCAGGTATTCGTTGTTCTTGATTGGCTGGAAGCTGGGAGAAAGTAAAAATGTGGACTGGCCGGGGGTCCCTGTAGGCCAGGTTGGGAAAGAGCGCTCTGAAGTTTCTCATCCTCTTGTAGATTCACTATTAGCAGATTCTAGGGCCATTCTCTGCCACTGGCCCCTCCCAAATAGTATCAAAGTTTGCATTTTTTTCCCCCGAAAGTGCATTGAGACCTAGGAGGGCTGGGTTTTCTGAACCACCTTGGAGGAATGCAAGAAAAGCAAAGTTCTAATTAAAAAAAAAAAAGTTTAAAAACAGAAGATACTTACAGCTGGTGCAAGTCAATCGCTGGATTTGTGAATTGTCAATAGCAGCAACAAATTTATTTCTTATACAGTTTCTTGACTAAAACAGTGGACATGATGGAAACGTCTCTTAAGCTGCGAGTGTATATCTGAGATCCTCTCCTGCTGGCTCCAGCTGAATGCTAAGAGTAAATATGGAATTTTTAACCTTCAAAAAAACTTTGGTATTGATATTTGCAAATACCACATGTAAAGTGCTAACTTTGAACAGCGGAATAACACTGATAAACCACAAACGTAAGCAGCTCCAAAACAAATTCTGCCAAATACATGGAGATACAAACCATCGATGTTCAGGTCATGATAAAACAAGAAACTTACGCATGATATCAGCGTTGGTGTAAAAAAAAACGTGCCAATGTTTATCAGATTGAACTGGACAGGTGATTGAAAGGTTCTTTAAGAGGAGGAAAAGGCATGCAAATGGAAAAGACAGTCTTTTAATGTGTGCCATTGTGTCGAGAGATCAGTCAGACAGCGAGGGGAGTTCTCCAAATGGGAGATATTTCGGAAAGATTCAGGTGATGGATCCTTAACTGTCTGCTTGCTTGCAGTGAATGTGCCCAAGAATAGCAACACATTAGCAGAAGAATTACTAACAGAAGCCTCTTTAAAAGACATACGAGTTTAAAAAAATATGTTTTAAAAATGAAAATCACAGAAAGGTGCCCAACCAATACTGCCTGTTATTTTCTTTGTTACGGCTGTGTGGTTCTAGGCATCAGTGAGTGAAATTAGAAATGCGTTTACTTTTTGAGGGGAACTTTTGTCTTGCTTAGAACACAAGTTTAATTAAGGTGATAAAGTTTAATGTGAAATCCATACCTTAATAAGCTTAAGTGGGATCTCTCTAATAAATACAAACTTCTTAGGATGCAACATTAAAGTCATGCTGGGCACTGTCTCCTTCACGCTCCTTCCTCAGGACAGCTGGGTATCTAAGAACTCCAGAGTTGCTGTTTATTAATCTACCGTGATATGTAAAAATGAGGAGATACACAGGCTTTGTATTTCACATCTGGCCCCCACCTGACAGAGGACGTTTAATACTGAGTACTAGGCAACTGCTTTATTGTCAAGCACGAAGTTCAACCTTTCTGGAGATACCGAGGATATAGGGGATTATGATCTCCCGTTAAAATGCAAGTAGGTGACCGCAACACTGGCATCCCATTATACCCGGGATATCCTTACTTGTGTTTTGATCTGAAGACGACATCTCGTCCTAGTGACTCCCAATTCTGGCCATTTAGGACCGCAAATAAACAAACCGCTGACATAATTCAACGCCAGATCGCCCGAAACAATTCGAAACTAAATAACATTCGCTACACATACAATCACATGAAATCACGCAAAAGTTAATACTGCGCGTCCATTTGGGTCGGCAAAGAAGGGGAAAGAAGCAGCGCTGGAGCATGCAGACGTGCTGGGACACAAAGGCGAGTTAATTGGACCCACATCTGCAAGTTTGCAGAGCAGTTCAGCGGGGCGAACCGATCCGATCTGCCCCGACACCCCGACCGTGGCGGCGTAGCGCTCCTCGGCGTTAAAGTGCCACAGCTAGCTCGTCTATGCGCTTTATTCAATTGATTAGCTACGTATGCTACGGCCGGGGTGTCTTTTTAAATTATTAACTGAAAGATGCAGCGGCAAACACAATCCAGTGTGCAATGGCTATCCGACGTGCAAGAGCAGTAAGTGCGATAGATGAGACGCGGAAAAATACGCGCTGCTATAATGCATTGCGTGGCCGTGCATTGTGCAGAAAGAGGCACGAAATACGGTAAAACGTGTACCTTTGGCTTCAGTGTTCCCGGTTACGTTACAGTCTGTAACATAGTAACTGGAGAGGACAATGTGGTGGTAGTTACATACTACTCATCCTTTTTTAAAGTGCACACCCTCGACGGAACCAAAAAAAAAACAATTGGATTTACAAAAGAACAAATGAAAATTGACGAGAGAATGACCAACACGGCTGGCCGATTATTAAGTTATCCTTCAAAAAGTGGGTCCAGCGGAGCTTAGCTGCTGGTTCCGCGGTTGACGACACCGCACGAACTCCGTCGATGTCACCGGGCGGGCGGAGCCGCCGGCGCGGCACCCGCCCTCCGCCCCCGCCCCGTCTTTTACCCCAACCGGGGGGTCACAAGCCCAAAACCCTCCGAGGAGGAGTCGAGGGGAGGGACTGACGCTACTTAAAAAGGTGAAGTGAGGTGTGCGGAGGCGACAAACTGCACACCGATACTGCCTCGTGTTAAAGCAGCCCGGTCTTGCTGTGCGAACACATATTTTTGCACAGTATTTCTACAACATTTTAAATCTGACTTGCTATGCTATACTAGACTTAATACAGTCACTTAAATCTACATTCCACAAAGACCTTTACAATATGTATTTATATTTCTGAAAGCATCATGCAATTGCTGATAATGAAATAAAATGTCTGAGACTGTGCAATAATAAGAATGTAAGGTAAATCGGTGTACCGTCACGTCGGCGCTCGGGGACGGTCCTTCCGTGGCCAGGCATGAAGAAAGCTTCAGCGAATCGCGTTTCGGGCCCCACGAGCCACCGGGCATCCCCGAAGTTCAGACCCGGTCGGCGGCGTCGGCGGTGCGCATGCGCGGAACACAACCGATTCCGGGCTCCGGGAGCACGTGCAACGTAGAACGGTGCCGAAAATTGCGATTCGTGTGCGGCGTCGGTGGTGATGGATCACTTCGCAGTTTTCTTATTCGAAAGGAATGTCTTCCTCAGAGTAAAACGCACACTCCTTCCCGTCAGCTTCCAGCAGATTAACTGACAGATGTTCACAATGACTTTAAAATTAAACAATTCTCCTGAATTTTTCGTTAAATTGATTCCCGTACTTACGTTCCCTTACATGTATTTTTAAAATGTACATCAATGCATACAATGAAATACTTCTGCCAACAATCACAGAACAATTTTTAATCATTCTTCTTGGAACTGTACATAGTGAGTAGACCAAAAGCAATTTCTCCCATAAATACTATTAAAAAGAAATTGAAGGACAACGCATTTCATGCAGGTTATCCGATAGGTTAAACTCTTACTCAAACAATTCAACCATTGTAAAATGCCAGAAGTTGTAAAATGGTTGGTTCATTCCGCCGAATGCTGAGTCTGCCCAGGGTCTCTCAGAATGCCATGTAAGTGTACTGAGCGGGGAAGGGGGTCTGACGGGGCCACAGACCTCACCTGTAAAAGCGTCACCTTTATTGCAGGTGCAGGGCACATGTGCATACTGAATGCATTCAGTTTGGATCAGGTACACTGCAAAAGCTCTGTGGTATTACTGTACAGCTCAGCACCAGGAGCAGCCTGGCTAATGTCAGCGCTAGACTACATTGGCCTTCTGTGAGTGTGTAGATGCCTTTGTTGGGGGAGGGGGTTGGGATTAGGAGTACTATATTTCATCATCCAGGCCCATGGTCTGGTGTTGGATAACAAACCTGATTGTGATTACTGCAGAAGCAACCCCACCTCCCTAGAAGGAGCATTCCCTTAGATTTTAATCCCCCATTTCCAGGAAACAAACATACATTTACACCTTTACTGTTTGTAGAAAAGTTAAATAAAGGTAATCCTTGAAAAAAATTTTTTTAATCCCCTATCAAGGCGTACATAAAAATCTACTGTGTTTCCCTCAGAGTAAGGAGGAGCCAATCAGAGAGCTGCGCTTGGTGCTGCCCGCTCGGCAGTGCGTGGCTGCCGTCTCCCCTCACCTGGCGGCCCGGATGGCGCGCTGTGCCCACAGCATCCTCCTTGCGTGTCCAGCTTTTAAACACGAAGCCGCCAACGACGACTGTTTCTGCCTGCGGGTCCAACTGCATGCACGCCGTCACACAGGACCGCGCCTTTAATACGGGATGCTAATGGGAAACAAGCTGCAGCCCTGGTCATCAGACTGCTCTGTATGTATATATATATATATACACACACACAGACATACAAAGCTCTGGAAAAAATTATGAGACCACAGCAAAATTTTCAGTTTCACTCATTTCTCAGTTTTATGAGTATGCGCCTCTGGAAGATACACAACTCCAACCTGGCTCTTCTCATTGATGAAGGGCTTCTTCCTTGATGTATGGGTCTTCAGTCCTGCTTCTAGAAGCCTGATACAGACTGCCCTAGCAGTGCACTTCACACCACTTAATGTTTCCCATTGTTTTTGAAGGTCACTTGATGTCATCCTCCAATTTATGAGGCACCGTCGGATAAGTTGACGGTAATCTCTGGCAATAGAAAGTTGCTTCTGCCCTCTGGCTGGCTGGTTTTTGGTCATTGCCAGTGTCTCCTGCTTCACATTGTGTACTGCTGTCTTGGAAAATCTGAGCCTGGAAGCAGCCTGCTGCTCAGTGTAACCTTCTGCCAGCAGAACCAGGATTAAACCAGGATTTAAAAATGCAGATTTTTTTTTAAATATAGTGGTCTCTTAATTTTTTCCTTTGTGTGTGTGTGTGTGTGTGTGTAAGTAACATATTAACATATAAAAAATATGGCATATGATGAAAATAAGGATAAAGGAGTTTAAGCTTGATATCTTCCCGTCTGTGTTCACTAGGTGGCATTGGTAACTTACAGCTTTTACTACACTCACAGGTTGAAAATAATCACTGAAATAGCACACGGTTACCACAGCACATGGTCTAAGAGGACACATTCTCACACACACACTCTGTCACTAAGGCAGATTCGAGTAACTTAAAAATGAGGTCAAAATAACAAGTATATCAGTAACCTCTGAACATCCACATGAGGCAACATGTTAATTGGTTATGTCACATGACCATTCTGGATGGCTAGGGTTTTATGCATTATGAATACCACTAGCCAACTAGTAATTAATCTTAAATGCTAATCCATATGCCATATAGAGATGAGAGAAACATTTTCTGTATTTTTCAAACGGAAATTACACTCTCAAGTGTGCATTCAGGTTTGGATTAGCTTTTCATTTTAAATATTAATGGGTGCACGTAGAGACTGAATTACCAATAAAAACACATCAAAACAAATCTGTTTTTTAAAATCAAAGTGATACATGGTTAGCCTGCGGCTGTGGTCACTGGAGGTCTACTCACGTTTGTCGGTCTGAAGCGACACATCTGAAGTCTCACTTCGCAGGGCACGTCCTTCATCCGGACAGCTTCCTCCATAGCAATCACATAAGAGCGCTTCAGGGAGCCCCTCACGGCTCTGGGCTGCACACCAAGACATTCATGCCTGTTTTCACCAATCACGGTCCTTACAACCCCCTTTAAAACAATGGGATTGTTCCGTTTTACACTTACTTATCGGGTTTTAATATTGCCGCTCGACCAAAGGAGCATCAGTACTGTTATTACCGGCCTAATACCAAGATTAAAAATAATAATAAACACACTGTCAGTGGAATGTTATCATCAATTTGAAGTCAGATTGGTTTTTGTCCAGTGGAAGAAAAAGTTTTGGTATGAAAGTTTAAAACGAATAAAACGTAATAAAGCCAAACTGGCCTCACCCATTCCATCCAGTCCAACCAGATGTGTTCTGATTACAGACAGCGAAAGCTGTACACTTTCCCAACCTTAGGCCATTGCACATTTAACGCAGCTGCCCTGGAACGCTGTGTGATTCTTGCCTGCTTAACGTTAAGCTCACATTGGCACGGGGTGCGTGATACAGCTCCGTGCTTTTTGGCGAGGCCCAGAACCTGGTGCGCGGACTTCCCAAGAACTCCACGTGATACTTCTGCCTGCCACCATCGCCGCCGAGCTTCACGCATTCCCCCGATTCCGGGTCGGGGCTCAGAACGGCCGGCCACCTGACACACAGGAGAGCTGGCCATCGACCACTTGACAGTACTGATAACATAACAGCGATGCAGGCTAACCGTCATGGTGGTGTAAGGAGACAGTGCAGCCGCCAAAGCTCCACTTCTATCTTAAACCTTCTTTCCTATGCAGCTGCTGTAAAATAATCTTTCATCTCAATTAATACATAACGTCATTTGATAACCCTCCCTAAAACAATGTCTGCCAAAGTTGTTTTCTTACAGCATTTGTAAACAGTTCCCTTTTGCACATTGCTTAATAAATGTAAACGTGAAAGGAAGGCAGATTTTTTTTTCTTCAGGCATCAGCGGGGACACCGTACCAGTGCCAGACCTTGGCGCTGAACTGCCGCTGTGACGGCATGCGCTACAGCTACTGAAGAATTGCGTCAGAATGAACACGCTGAATGCAGAGTCGCACAGCTTCATTTACACCAAGCAAGTGGCTACTTCGCCCTAGGGCAGCGGAGTTTGGATAAACAGCCACAGGAAAGCAACAACAGAACCCATACAAGGAGATAATTACATTTTAAAGATGATTTAAAAGCATTTTAAAGAAGCTTTTTGAAGTTATACCCTCATACCACTAGCATGGATCTTCTAAACTAGGGTTATTCAACTCGCGGTCCTCGAGGTCCGAGCACTGCTGGTTTTCCAGCCTTCCTTTACCTGTCAGTCAGGTGTGAAGCCTCTGACCAATCAGAATCAGTAATTATTAAACAACTACCTGGGAGGACTGAAAACACGGCCTGGATTTGGAATCGAGGTCCAGAGTTGAAGAACCCTGTTCTAAACTGAACCCAGGATTCAACATTCAGTCCATTCATATGGATTAACGTCTGTTTATTTACATGAAAGTAGCCCAGCCTTTTGTTCATGAATGGAGAATCACGGGAATTCCTGTATGTATTAACACCATTGCTATGCTGGCTGACCATTGTTTCCATGTGCCTTGAAAGCTTTAAAAAACAGTTACACGTAAAAACCTTGTGATAACAGGGGCATGAAATATCACTGCCTGCAGGTGGTAAATTTATCTATGTAATATGCTATCAATGACCTTACTATAAAAAAATCTGTAAGCGGTAATGAGCCAGAGGGTTTATAGATTAAATGATCCCTGTTAGATAAGTGCATTTCAGGTACGCTTCATTAACTTTAGGATAGAGGAGCCCCTGAGCACTGATCCAGGATCAGCTACATGCCTTCTTATTGTAACAGCTGGTATTATGAGCAAAACTATAAAAGGTCTCACTCTCATTCTTCAAAGAGCCCAGTTTTTAAGAGCCTAAGTTATACATTTCCTCTATGCTTTTATTAAGCCCTTGCACCATGCTTAAAGGATATGCTGTCATCAGTGCTTCTGTTGACACATGACTGTGCTTTTTAAAGAGCTTTCCGACCTTGGCCTCTCGCTAACGCTGTCTTACCATGGCCACCTGCCTGCTTTCACCATCAGCAAGGTCCCAACGGGAAGCTGGCAGTGGCTCCCCCTCAGCTCCTGGGAAACGGAGCGGTGACAGAATGGCTCTGGGTTGGTTTGACCGCTACACAGCTGATCCGGATCGAACATGCAGCCATCTCTCACAGACTCCAGCCTCCTTTTGAGGTCTGCCTCAGAGTCATGCTTCAGCCAGACCCTCTCCGTGTAAGATGGAACCCTCTCCTGCTGCTCGCTCTGACTCTGGGACTCCATTCCCTCTGGCCTAAAACATGCAGAATTTATCAGCGAATGCTTACTCTCTTTAATAGTTATTATCCATGACACAACAACACGGTCAGGTGACCCAGTTAACGGATCAGAAATTCTTATTTCTGGCCATGAAGAGAAGTATCTACTACCAATTTGTACAATGATGACCTGTTTCAACAGCTATTAACCAGGCAATACACTGCCTTTGTTTTTGCTTAATTTTCATAGCACTTTCAAAGGACTGTTTTAGGCTCCTTTATGCCCATAAATATTAAAAGTGAATAAAGCTTTTTTTTTGCTTTTAAAGTACACTACCTCAATACCTATAATAATTATTGTATTCTTTTACTTGAAATCCATCCATCTTCTGTACCTGCTTATCCACGACAGGACACATACAGTACACTCACACAATATGAGCACTTCTGATACACAAATTCACATACTTTTGGTATGCGAGAGTAAACCCATAGACATTGAACCAGGGGTGGGAATCAAACTCATAATGTTGGTTGTGAGATGTCACTGTGCTACTCACAGAGCCACCAGGTATGTACGTCCATCCATCTTCTCACCATTTAAACCGGGCAGCATCATACGGGGGCCTGGAGCTTTACTTTGGAAGGATTCCATTCCATCACAGGGCACATACACACACAGATGCCAGTTAACCTACTATGTGTTCCCCAATCCAGTTCTCAGGGACCCACAGTCGGTCCATGTTTTTGCTCCCTGCCAGACAGTCTGCATTTTTGCACCAGGCTGGGTGGGAGCAAAAACGTGGACTGACTGTGGGTCCGCGTGGACCAGATTGGAAAACACGAGCCTACTATATGTCATTGGCATTGTGTATGTGGGTTTTCGCAGCAGCTCCCTAATTATATTACTAATTAGAGGACTGATTGGCTGAAGAGTCCTCACACATGGGTTTGAACAGCTGACCTACAGGTTATCCCAAA
>JAODLC010000140.1:27616803-27627845 GCA_026781145.1 Hippopotamyrus pictus | reverse complement strand
CCCAGGAGACCGCCTGCCCTGCTTCTCACTCCATGGCTGATCTTCCCCCCTGGTTCACCACCAGTGGGCGCTGGTTGTGGGTCACTATTTTATGGATCAGCAGGTCTCCTTTGGCAGGATTGTGTTTCCTGACCACTATGCAGCCCTGGCACAGTGAACTCCTGCCCAGGTCGGGCATGGGGCCGCCTTCCACGTCGCTTCCGACCGTCGTCTCGGCCTAAGTCACCCTTCCGGACTCAGCTGCGGAGGAAGACCATCCTTTTGTTAGAACGAGCCAGTAATATGAAGGGTGAACCGGACTTTCAATGGCAGCGGATGGAGTGCAGTACAGACCAAATGCAAGGAAGCATGGGAAATTATTTACCCCCGTGAAGCAGGTGGTCAGCTCCTCTTCCCCATGCTGACGCTTTTGCTTCACTGGGTCTGCACCCCGCCCCCATCACCCCTCCCACTCCCTCTCACGTCGAGGTATCGCACATGATACAAAGATGGCTGACTGCACACTCCTGTTTCCCAACACACGTGCACGTGCATTTTGGTCACATGACCGCACCTTCGTCACGGTCTGCTCTCACGCCAAGTCTCGCCATCCGGGCCACGTCCATTCGGGGCGTGCCGCACACTTCTCTGCTAATGCCCATCCTTGCCAGCTTTCGTTTCTTTGCCGGGCTGCCATTTGAGCATGGTCGTCATGTGACCGGTGTTGGGCGACACAGCCGATTCACCAGCGCGCTCTTTCATTGGCTGCCTGGATGCGCGATGTCCTTCAACTTCAGCGGTTTTGGTTCTGCAGCAGGAGAAGCGTGGCCTCTTACCATGTAGAATAAAGAGTGTGGCAAGAGATCTGATACCGAGTTTAACGTTTCAGATTCGGAATCGGCGGCTGTGTAAATAAAGCTGAATGTCAGCGACCGTCCCCTGCGACTCCTAAGTTGGGATTCGGGCTGTGAATTGCTGGATTCTCCTGCAGGAACCAGGACAGACAAGCATTTTATCATTATTATTATTATTATTTTTTTTTTTTTTTTTGCTGTTCGGTCTGACAAAGGTTCCAGGAATGGTTGCCCAGGGCCACCTCCACATTCAGCAGGGCTTTGAGGAGAACCATGAGTGCAAGTCCACACGAAGACTATAATGTAGATACGCAGCAGAGACCAGCAAGCAGAAGGCTGGTGCCTTTGTTTAGTGATGTGAGGATCTAGATCCATTCTTTATCTGGAATCTGTAGCATTGTGCTATAGAGAGGACCATTCATTGCTGTAATATTCATCTGCATCCTTCCAATCACACTACTGAGCATCTCTATACCACTTTGTCTTCACACTGTTTAATCTGCATCTTAGTCACAAAATCGTGTGTAGTGTAGCTACCTCTCGACCTCTGTGACAATGTGTCCTGTATTTATTTATTTTTTCGTTTGAGCCTATGAGAAAACAAACCACATTTCTGGAAACAGAACGCGTCACTAAAACAGAATGTGATGTAATACAAGCTTTGTCCAAACGTCCGTCCAATTTGTCGGTCGAAGCCCCTCCTCCTTTTCAAGGCCTTTGCTTATTTGCACGCCAGTGCCCCACAGGTTTCTGCAAAGCGCTTTGTGAAATGATTCGTTCACGTTAAAATCTCCTGCTTCTGTTTTCAAGGTTTTGTTCAAAGATTCCTGTCATAATTACATTTTTTTTTTTTAATTACAGCAAAAGTTTGAAAACCAAAAATGCAATGTACAGTATGTATCGATTATATTTTAAGATTACTCCAGATGGCAAATACTGTTTGTAAATAATGTTGAGATTAAAAGAAAACCGTGAAAATAGTGTCGATATCCTATCATTCCTGTACAGTTTGGAGTTCATCTGTCATTTTTGTTCCAGCATTAAGAGGATAAGAATGGTTCTGATGTTTTTCTGTCCATATAGGCTACAATTAGCTGTACTTCAGCTACTAAGCAGTAAGGTACTTTTTTTAAAAATTATTTTTAAATGGCGTTTTTTAAGGTTAAGGCTCAAGCCTCGATCATATGAAATCCCGACTGCCTGTATGCCCGCTCTGAGGGGGGGGGGGGGGTGGGGGATTGGCCATGCCTTCAGTGGCTCCCTATGGCACCGGGCCAGCCCCCCAGCAGGGACAGAAAGCGTTTGGTGTCCCCGAAGCAGCTGTACAGGCAGCCGGGGTGGCGTATGATCGAGGCCCGGCCCTTAAACCAGCCTCCGTAGCCATTAGCGGTGAAACGGGCCCCGCCCCCAGTCGGCGTGCATCAGCAAGCTGTCTCCGCAGACACCTTCAACGGGGAGCAGCATGCCGGGGGGGGGGGGGGGGTAAAAGAAAAAGGAAAGGAGCCCCCCCTCCCCCAGCTGAGGCAGGAGGCGTTTGGCGCACGGCGCCGGGGAGCCTGCGACGGTGACGCCGGCGTTTCCCCGCGCCCGTAACGCGCGGCGGCCACAGCTTTCCTCACAGCGGCGTTTGGCGGCTCCCTGCGCGGACGCCCGTGGGCGAGGCGGCTGGGCGTGGGCTGGCGTGTGGGGGGGCCGCACGCCGCCTCATTGTCTCGCGTCCCCTTTCTGACAGCAGCTGATACCCAGCATGTCAGCAACCCCCCCGGGAAGGGGGAGGGGGAGTTGGACCCCAGATCTGCCTGGCAGGTAGGTCCGCCCGCATCAAAGCCCACCTGTTTCAGGCTCATGGTTTGTTTCCACTTTAGTGGGGAATGTGGGGAAGCCCCCCAGCCCCCAAAGCTCCCCCACCTCCGGGGAGGGAACACGGACAGCACAGAGGATTGATTCATGGTTCTTAAAACTCATCCCAGTATTTTATGTCAGCAGATATATCAAAATATAAGATCATTATCCTCCCCATGCATATGTGTATCCTTTTATTAAATGAAATCTACAAATTAAGGCATAAGAAATGATGCAGTCATTCGTCTGCGTGTGATAAACCACAGCACTCATGTCTGGGAGAAAAAACAAAACTGTTTTTTCAAAAGTCCCTCAGCAGACTAGGATAGCTGGAGGTCAACCTGGAGTTTAACGCTTATCTGCGACGCCCGTCAGGTGCCGAGCCGTACGTTCTGCTTGGTGAAAGGCCGGCAGGAGGCTGGAGGCTTTGGATTCGGCTGTCGGAAGAGACTGCTGTGGGTCTAGTGAGAAAAGATCATTCGCAAAATATCTACTGTGGGAGATCCGGGTGCAAAATAAGGCTCTAACCACAATACAGTTGTTGCTAATTTTCTGTTACCAGTTAGTGTATTTTTCTTGGGCCTCTGGGCAAAGGCGTCTTCTTGGCACTGATTGGTGTGTGTATTTATAATAACAACGCTGTTTTTTTTGAGGACTGTGGTACCGGAGGCTTCATACATTTCGCTAAAATACATGAGCAGGCTGATGATATCGAATTTTCTCATTGTTCTTGGCCAAATAGGTGACAAAAGTCCTTTAACCAAGTCTGAATACCTGCTTTTATATACTTTTGGAACAAGAGACATATGCTAAGTAAGGGTTAAGTTTCTTTCCATTTAGATTTCAGGGATTCTCCCAATTGGGAATGAATATCCACAATGGGGGGGTTTGGTAAGTTGTGTTTAGTATTGTAAGGTAAAAAGGTAGGAACTCAGTAATAGATTTTAACTGTATTTCCCACCATAATTACAGAGAGCAGCGTCCACCCAAATGGCTTGTCTACACATCCAACGCAATTTAAGCACTGGTGCCCACCCAACATCCTGAAATGCCCATCCCAGGTTGGCATTCTGTAACACCTCTGCCTTGGACCACGTCTGTCACACCTGTGGGAGCACAACTGTACAGAAGGTGGGGTCTTGTTGATATCCGCATGGCTCCTGCTTGCTACGTCCTGCTCGTTATGTCGCTGTGTCCTGGTTATGACTTTAAAGTACATCCAGCCCTCCAAGCAGGTCCTCCAACGTGCAGGGAAAAATTTGAGGGTTGGTGGCAGGATTGGCACTCCAGCCACCGTAAAACCTTCACACGGTTCCGATGAAACGGACAGGACTCTTTCCTGCTCTCTGTGGGAGTAGCTCTGCTGTAGCCGCCCACAGGAAGGCTGCACGCATCCTGAAGGGGCCCAGCCGAAACCGCCACAAGAGCCAATGGGGTTCGAGATCAGAACTGGGGTGGTGCTGAGGAGAATTATGCTGCATGGTAGCACTCTGGTCCTAATCTGAGGTGGCCCATCTGGGTAGGTGTGTGGAACATCTTGTCTCTCCGGCATGATGACCATCTTCCTCTGCTGTCAGAGGAGCTTCGTAAACTCTGCATTTCAGGGTTGGCACTCTCCGATCGAGGTACGCAGACTGGGGTTGGGTGTATTCAGGTATTAGACAAAAGTATATTGGTTAGTGATCAAATTTTGTGATGCAGAAATGGAGACGCAAGCAGAAAATGTATTTATTGATGCGTTTTGTGTAACATATAATTCCATCTGCTCAGACTCTTTCACTGCATTTCCGTGTAACTTTCATGTTAACGCCGGTGCTTGTGGTCAACCAGTCAGCAAGCTATGGCTAAGGTATGCTAAATGTCTCCCCTGTAGAGTTCGTGTTTGGACGAAAAGTACCGAGACACGACGAAAGTCCCTGGGTCTGGAAAAAGGTTCTGGTTCGGGAGAAAGTTCCTGTGGTGTGAAAGCGCCTCTTCTGAAGCCCACAGCACCCCCCCCCTCCAACATTAGCTGCGATGGCTGGCAGGAATGAAAGGCGGAGGATTCTGGCGAGGAACACAGAGAGCAGAAAGTTCTGGAAAACACATGTGCTAGGTATTACTTAGCTCCTACCCTGCAGAGCTATTTTTAGGTGCTTGAAAGTAGCTCTCAGCATTTAAGGTTGTGCTTTTATATTTGTATATTAGCGCCCCTGTGTGACTGCATGTTATTAGCTGGTGGTGAGTCTCAGGTAACTTCACCTAAGGATCTATTCAGGAATGTTAAGTATATATCCTTTTGGAAACAGAAGTATCTCTAGCCTGGCCTTCCACCAAGAGGTGTGGGTTCAGCTCCCGTCGCTATTTTGCATTTTTGCATGTTCCTCCTGTGTACATATGGGTTCATCTTTTCCAAGTTGCAATCGACTCCGTATTCCAAAGACATATTCCCTGTGCTTCCAGGGTGTCCACTGCCTCGTGCCCAGTGCATTCTGGGATAGGCTACAGGCCCACTCTCAGTCATCCTGCAAAAACCTATGAGGAATGGGCAGAGTCAGTGATGGCTTCCTTCCCCCAGATTCACTGCGACAAACCCGGCTGGGGGAGCTTCAGCTGTCTTCATCAAAAGTGTTACGTGTCAAAATTCCTTGCCAGCGCTCGTAGTAGTATATTCACTAATGATGGAAAACAGTCAGCCTTTCCCAGGACCTGGGCCCCATCCACACTGTCGCCTCCCAAACCACAGGCATAGTGAGCAGGTCAGGTCAGGTCAGGTTGGGGAGCATGCACAAGATGAAACACGTCAGGATCCAGGTTGGCGACCCCCCCCCAGGCCGACATGTGGTGCAGTCCCACTCTCCGGAAGTGGCCGTCTGTCTGCCACAGCCAGGTGTTACGTGGGTGTCTCCTTGAGGTGGGTGTCCAGTTGAGCAGATGGAATTATTTTTGTACCCAAGTTACATATAATGCATCAATAAATACATTTTTTTGCTTGTATCTCCGTTTCTGCATCACAAAAGTTGATCCCTAACCAATATACTTTTGTCTAATACCGGAATACACTGCTGGGCCAAAAAAAAGTCACTGTTTGAAGTTAAATCAGCAAGTACTTAATAATGATTGGATCATTATTACACTCAGCAAGGTTATGCAGCAATCAAGTGCAGTCAGCTGAATTCCTGAATCTACTGAACACCCAAGTTATCCCTTCATTGGATTTTTCCTTCCCTAATGTAATAGGCGTATTCCAGGATGATTATGCCAAGATTCATCAGGCTCGAGTTGTCAAAGAGTGGTTCAGGGAGCAGGAGGAATCATTTTCACACATGAATTGGCCACCACAGTCTTGACCGTAACCCCACTGAAAGTCTTTGAGGCGTGCTGAGGAAGAGTTTACAGAGTGGTTACAACTCACCTATCATTAATAGAAGATCTTGACAAAAAATGAATGCAAATCTGGATGAAAAAAATGCACTGATGAATGTGCACCATAATCAAAGCTAAAGGTGGTCCAGTGAAATATTAAAGTGTGTTTTCTTGGCCAGGCATTGTATATAGCTCATTTTGTCTAATATCTGAAACTTGCCAGTACTTAGTGGGATAACGTTACCTCTTTCTTTATTCTGTGGAAAACAAAAGATCAGTCTGCTGGCCAGATTTAGTAAGGTTCATGAACAGGTCATATAAGTAAAATATGAATAAAAGGCTGTGTCCTATTTTGATCACAATCGATCCCCCAAGTAACTAACAAATAAAACAACTTTATCCTCCACTGTTTTGGAGTGGCAGTGCAGTATTTAAGAAATTATAAAAGTTTAACCAACAAACTTCTTGCGTTTCCCGTACTTATTTAGCATAACGGTCTCAGTTCCTTTTGTGTGGTGTGAAAGCAACATACAAAAGTGGCCAGGAGCTACAAAAGTCCCAGATTTAGATGGCCCAGGAACCAAACCAGGTCCAGGTTCCAGAACATCAGTGTGAATGCAGGCATATTCATCCCAGGAATCAGGTCTGGGTGTCTCTACGGCAGGGCCCATGTCACATCTGCCCTCCCACTCCCAAGGCACACATGGTCCCTGCTGAACCCTGGGTGACCACCAAGTTGTAGTTGTTGTGCTTGAGCCTTTCACTCGTGGGCGTGGTGTGTTCCCGTGTCTCCACTGCTTGAGCCGCCCGCGTTACCAACGCAATGTCACACGCTTGTCACATCCCACAGCTGACACAGCAGGCGTGTGGAGTGAGAGGAACGTCCTCACACCGTGTGCAGAGTGTCGTCCTCCAGAAACAGCTCAGCTTCTGCTGAGGAGCCTGTGTGAGATCCTTCAATGGCTCAACAGCATTTTCCTTTGATGATTCAAACCCACAAACATCTGTTCAGTACAAGGAAGGTCCAAAGTTGCTGGCCTGGCTATGTTTCCCAATCTCATAAGAATCACCAAAACAGACACGCGGGCCAAAACACAAAACCCAGCTTGACCTCCACTGACTCTCATGGTGACCCTCCACGTTAGTACATCAACATGTCCCAGTGCTGCCCATGGGGGCCCCCACACCCCCCAGATCTGCCTCTCTGCCAAAACTTACGTCTGTCTGAACTTCAACTAAATTTATGAATTTAACACAAGCGTGCAAAAATACTTCAAGTACCACCGACCCTCAAGTCAAGAACCACCTACCACATCTGCTCTTATCTCTCAAACTTCATATTTCCTGTTACATCCCCAAACCAAAAGTATGAACCGCTGTTGGTAGCAAAGAGGACATGGGCCCCACTCGAGAGCACAAGGTCTGTCAGAATAACACGCACCCCCAAGAAAACTCACCACAGGCCAGCCACCAGGAATATCTAAAATACAGTCATTCACACAACTGGTGGCGCAAAGCAGACCATAGAAGAACGTGGCCCACAATCAGCCCCCATGGTGGAGAAGAAAATTACCCCATCAAACTGTATGGTTTCATCAAGATGGATCCTTTGGGCAGACTGGACGGCAGGTGAGTACGGGCGGTCAGGGTAGACGGTCAAGATGAGCGATCAGGATGGCTGGTTGGGGTGACAGGTCAGCATGGGCGGTTAGGATGGCAGGTCAGCTCAGGTGGTCAGCATGGGTGGTCAGCGTGGGTGGTCAGCGTGGGCGGTCAGGGTGGCAGGTCAGCTCAGGTGGTCAGCATGGGCGGTTAGGATGGCAGGTCAGCTCAGGTGGTCAGTGTGGGCGGTCAGGGTGGCAGGTCAGCACAGGTGGTCAGCGTAGGCGGTCAGGGTGGCAGGTCAGGGTGGCAGGTCAGGGTGGGCGGTCAGGGTGGCAGGTCAGCTCAGGTGGTCAGTGTGGGCGGTCAGGGTGGCAGGTCAGCACAGGTGGTCAGCGTGGGCGGTCAGGGTGGGCAGTCAGGGTGGCAGATCAGCTCAGGTGGTCAGTGTGGGCGGTCAGGGTGGCAGATCAGCACAGGTAGTCAAGGCGGGCAGTCAGGGCGTGTGGTCAGGGCAGCAGGTCAGCGCGCGAGGTTAGGGTGGGTGGTCAGGGTGGCAGGTCAGCGCAAGTGGTCAGGGCAGGCAGTTAGGACAGCAGGTCAGTGCATGTGGTCTGGGTGGCAGGTCAGTGCGGGCGGTCTGGGTGGCAGGTCAGCACAGGCGGTCAGGGTGGCAGGTCAGTGCGGGCAATCTGAGTGGCAGGTCAGTGTGGATGGTCTGGATGGCAGGTCAATGTGGGCGGTCTGGGTGGCAGGTCAGTGCGGACAGGTTAGGCTTCACCTTGCTGCTGATGGATCCTCTCCTGTAAATGCTACTGCTGGCCCTGGACGTATTGAAGATCTTCTGTGTCCACAAGCCTAGAAGACCAAAGAAAGTGACTGGGGGGGTCACTAGGGGGGGTCACTACACAGCAGGGCTCCTCCCCTGATGTAGGGGTCCCATAGGGAGAAGGACGCGGGCGGAATTCAGTAAAAATATTGCGAATGTATCGATTTTGTAACAAAAATCATTACTTCACTCATTTGTTTACAAAAATTTATATCACCTTTGAAACAACTAGAATCAGAATCAGCTTTAATGGCCAAGTATGGTAACACATACGAGGAATTTGTGTCCGGTTTTTCATTGCTGTCAGTTTACTTGTACAGGAGAGACATGCAGCAAAAAAAAACGGGACCGCAAAAGATGATGATATTAAAAAGAAATTATCTGGGTGGAAGATATGTGTAGATGTGTTAGACACGGCTTGTCAATGGGCTTTTGTTATGAAACCAATAAATTTGCAACATTTTTACAGAATTAAGCAAATGTCCCAAGACTCTGTGACCACTGCATGTAGTATCATCCATCATCTTCAGTTTCTGGTAGAAAAGCATAGAAATTCTATTGCAGTTTGATTTATAACTGCTCACATGTTAAAATTAAGGAAGCCCTCTGCCAAATGAGAATCCGGGCGGTTCCCATTCCGCAGGCTACCAGACTGGACAGCTATTGGCCGACTCAGTGAGCAAAGAGGATGGTGGGGGGGAAAACACAGCGACACAAAAATTAACGTGACGGTGGGCGGAAAGCCGTGGACCAGCCCATGGGCCCTTAAATCTGTCTCATGCCAGTCTAATATCTGTCTCATGCCAGTCAGCAAGCCGCTCAGGCGTTTAGCTTCCCAAACCGACGTTATATTCACCATCTGAGACTTTTGGGGCCTGAAATCTCTGGTGTCAATATGGGAAATTCCTGAGAGACAGCAGTGACCATATAACGCTAAAATATCCCTGAGGGAACACTGAGGAAATGCTGGAAACTGGCTCCTGTAGACTGGGCTGAATCTTTCAAACAGTCCCAGGTCAGTTTTGCTGAGGCTTTCTGTTGAATGTAGGTTTTTTTTTTTTTGGGGGGGGAGGAGGTTGATTAAATAATGATCCAAGATAATAAAAATCAGAAAGACCATACAGGCAGCGGAGGAGCAGACAAGACAAGGCAATGTACCGAGCACTACACCGCAATGGTGAAATGGCTGTAGGAACTCGCTGCTGCCCCCTACAGGATCACAAGAACAGTGATTAACCGAGACAGCAGTGGGAATGTCACCCCATTTGATGGATTTAACTCACTCACCCCTCCCTTCCCCGGGACACCTGGGGACACAGATAGTCTGGCCGTCAGAGGCTGTACAGGCGCACACTTCACGCTCACGCGGCGGGGGGCGTTAGCGCTGCGGGGCACCCCTGGCCAGGCCGCAGTGGTCCGGGATGGGTGAGGTGGGGGAGTAAGGGGGTGGGGGTCTGGGGTCTGTGTGACACAAAAGGAGGGCCAGGCTGGCACAACTGGTCCCAGTCTGGTGTGGTTCAGCCTGGGCATCTCAAAGGCGCTGCTGGAAAGTGCTGAAATGGCCTCAGGCAACTTGCAAGCGTACCAGGCCCGGAGTGGGGGGGTGGAGGGGGCGAGCGACCCCCTATAGCTTTAATCACCGCTGAGCAAGTCCTTCCATTAATGGCATTCCTGGGGCCGTGAGACAGCGGCACAGCGGCAGGGGGGGTCAATGCGACGAACCTGCCGCTCATTAAGAAATGGTAATGGCCAGCGTGCCCCCCACCACCTAACACTGCATGCCAAATCCTCCGCTCCCTTCCCTCTCAATCCTGCCCCCACCCCCCCCATTAGATTCTCTTCGCTAAACGAGGGCCGACTCCTAGTCTTTCAGAGCTACACAAAGCCAGGCCTGTGGGTTCGAGGGCACAGTGCTCACACCTGTTCTAGGTAACCTCACTGGCCTTAGTGTTGCCAAAGGATAGGAAGTAAACAGGAAGTAATCCGGAAGTAAACAGGAAGTAATCCGGAAGTAAACAGGATGTAATCCGGAAGTAAACAGAATGTAATCCGGAAGTAAACTGCAAATAAACAGCCGTATCTTTCTGCTCATGGCCATCAGCTGATGCAAGATGCCTGTCAGGTTGCCTTCAGAAACGGCTCACACCAAGAAGGAAATGCGTCGCAGTCCGATGTCCTACTCCCTATCAGGTGTGGCTTAGGGAGCAAGTCACTGGAGGGAAAGCAGTCACATCTATGGAAACAAGAACTGGAGGCACTGGGAGCAGGACACCAGTAAAAGTGACATGAGTCAGACAGTGATGAGTCTGCAGCGATTCATGGCAGGTGGGGGAACCTCAATGCGATATTTAAATGACGTATTGCAGGCTCCGCTGAGGCAGCCCCCTATTGGACGGTGACGTGCGTCCAGCGTCTTCCTGTAACCTGCCGTGCAAAAAGTCTCATTAACACGTCCTCATTTGTTGCCGATGAGTGCAGAATTAGGTGTTCATTTTATTGATTTCCTTCATAAACCAACCCCCCCCCCCAGGCCCTCTGCTCAGTGGAGCCAGCTGTGGAAAAACAAGCTGTAATGTGGGAGATAACCTGTG
>JAODLC010000140.1:27598213-27613750 GCA_026781145.1 Hippopotamyrus pictus | reverse complement strand
CTCTTTCGCTGCCCTTCTCTCTCCCTCTTTTCCGCTTCCACTCTCCCACACTCCTCTCTCTCTCCCTCTTTAACTCCCTCCCTCACTCCCTCCCTGCCCACTCTGTCACATTATGTAAATGACCAACTGGCATTAGCGAAGCACAAATGTTATCATTCAAAAAGGTTAGAAGAAGAAGGACTTTTTTTTCTTGTTCTCCCGCAACTGAATTTTGATCCCATTTTCTCCGCATACCTGGACCAGGGAGTCAGGTCTCTGGAATCCCCAGCGTGCCTTTTTTCCCTCGCGGTCGTCGGACCTCAGCGTTCTGGTGTCTGCACTTCTATTACAGTACATGGAGCCCCCATGTGGATGAGGAACCGAAGGGTAAACAGAGTTGTAACACTTGCTCTCACACTACTGCTGCACTCCCATTTCTAGATCATTACTTCTTTACATCTTTCCTCATGGCTGGAGTTCTGCTGAACAAATGAATGCCAATGCAGCAAATGAAAATGGCCAATGCAAACAGATAGTGACTAATACATTTTTAAAAAAGTTCATGAATCTTTACCTGAAACAGGAAGCCCTTATTATATCGTGCACAAGCATAGATTATTACAGAGAGTATCCAGCTACAGGGCACTTTCCGTGTTGGTCAGACTGCTTAAATATAGATTTCCAGTTTCTGAAAATGTCTGACAGCTGTTTTCTGATGAGCACATGCTTCCCAGTTACACATCGTGATGCAAAAATACAACAATTACCTAACAGTGCAGGGTGTAAATTGGTCTCTCACATAATCAGTGCGACAGATATTTTTGATTGATATGTCATAGATCTCGTTTTCGGCTATGCGTGCAGCTAGGAGCACGTTTGAAAACTAGGCCATCAGATAGGACTAGATGAAGGTCCAGCAGTAAGACCTCTGAGCTATTTGCTTGGATCTGCACTGTGGACATCTGCCTTGGAATTTTTTTGTCCCTCAACATCTCACTGCAATTCGTTCATCATAATAAGAGACACTGAACTCCTTTACAGCAGGCCCTCACCATCCAACCTGCATCTGCTGCAGCTGATCAGCAGACCCAGTGGCCATCACCCTGAGGTTGCCTGGGGCCCAACCAAGCCAGCTGTGTGGTATTTCAGCATCTTCATGTCCCGAACAGCTCACATTCCTCAGAGGCATCACCAGCAGCTTTTCACTGGTATTGCAGTCAAAGTAGATGATCGAGTAATTAGATAATCGAGTGCAATGCAGCTACTCAAGAGCTGAAAGTCACGAAGCAATAGATTGGACTGGTGATAAGTCTGGAATGGAACAGTGACGGGGGGTGCAGTGGTTAGCACTGTTGCCTCATACCTCTGGGACCAGGGTTTGAGTCTCTGCAGGGGCTCTATGTATGTCGAGTTTGCATGTTCTCCCTATGTGACATCTCCTCCAGGTACTTCAGTTTACCTCGCAGTCCAAAAACATGCTGATCCTAAACAGAGCTGCCAAATTGTATGTGTGAGTGAATGGTGTATGAATGAGCCCTGTGATGAGTTGGTTGCCCCTCCTGGGTTGTTCACTGCCTTGTACCCGTAGCCTCCAGGATAGGCTCTGGAACCCCCTGCCAGTCCATCACAGGGCACGAGGCAGGGGACACCCTGGGTGGGATGACAATCCATCCAAGGGCATGAAGTAGGGGACACCCCGGATAGGATGCCCGTCCATCACAGGGCAATCATATACACTATGGGCAATTTACAGGCACAGATACAAGGAGATCATGCAAATGCCAAAGAATCAAGCTGGGGCAGGAATCAAAAGCACAACCTTGGAGGAGTCAAGCTATGTTGCTAAACTTTGTGTCATCTTAATTTTATCAAAGAATAAGGCACATATGTCTACTTTGTTTCCTATGAAAAAATGCTAACATTCTCACTAGGTTATAAAGTGACCCAACCTGGCAAATGAGGTAGAAAGAGCACAGGGTCAGGCAGAACCCACCCGGTGAAACTAAACAGCCTCTGTCTGAATAAACACAAACCCAGAGAAGAAGGTGAACGACTCCCACGGCCCACGCTTGGGGGGCAAGGAAGCCACAGAGGTAACACCCGGGGGCCCGTTTTGCCTGGAAGACTCCTTGCCCCCCAGCCCATGATGAGAGGAGCAAACTTCACCTGCCCAAATCTTTGATCTCACATGCAGATGCGCCAGTCACGCATGCTGACTGCGGTCGCCAAGGTGAGACATGCAGCACTTTTTTTTTGCATGTGCCGCTGTTCAGAGGCTGGCGCTTTGTAGTGGCTCAGCCCCAGACTGAGCCGGAGAGATGGGACTGACAGCACACAGCGCGAGAACGGCAGCACCAAAACAAATGGCGGATGTGGGGGTGTGCTGCACCCGTGCAGGGGGGTTTCCAAATGCCTAGGGGTCGGCAGTGTGGAATCTCAAACCGGTTCCTAGCCCCCAAACGGCATGTGGACCTTTTAACCAAACGGTCTGTACTATGGCCCTCATAGGGCCGAGAATGAAGTAGCCCCCCCCCAGGGCTCTGATGAAGCGAAAGTCGCTTCTTATCTGCCAATGGAGAGCCGGTTAACAATGACCACACGCTGCTTCCAGATATCACCATTCTACCGTTCTGCAAGCGGCAGAAATTTTAGTGAGATTCTGTACAAGCGATCGGCTCTCCTAAGTTTCCTTTTTCGTCTGAAGTGTTGACAGTAACTAACATGAGAAAGGAGAAGCTCTCGACAGAATGGGGAAGTCAGGGGTCGCTGCTCGAGTTCCGGTGAGGACAAGGCCCGGGCCTTCAAGCTCCTTATCTGACAAAATCTTGCCCTGGGCTTAAAAATGAAATCCGTGTATGAGTCATTTGGGAGGGGTGCATACACGCGAGCTGCATCCCACTCATGCAGCAGAAGATGGCCACAGTCGCTCGCACGAACCCACAATGTGCCAGTGGCCCAGAGCGGAGCGACTGGGTTCGTGTCCAATCAGCACGTTGGGCCCTGGCTCATTAGGGGTCACGAACCTGCATCACCGGCGCATGCCATCGACGGCACAACCCAGAGCCGCTCCACATCCAGCCATTGGCCCCCATCCAGCTCCCATTTGCCAAATTGCCTGCATGCTGGTAGAAAATAGAAAGTCAATAATGAATCGAGAAAAAAGGCCCTGAAGAAAAGGAAAACACTTTTCCTCCAAAACAGGGCAAGCAAGCTTCATTCTGGGCCTCCAGCGCTGGACAGATAGTGAATAGAATGCGGATCGCTCTTCTGTGCGAGGCCCAGCTGTCAATTATTGGTGAGGGTGTGGGGGTGCCATGAAGGTTTTAACATGCTGCCTTAACAGCCGCCCTCGTTAGCCTGCGCTAAGACTCGTAGCCGCGAACGCGGAGTGTCCGCCGCACAAAGAGAAGCTAATTATCGCTAACAAATGAGTTCATCCGCGGCAGCCCGAAAAATGGACCCGTGCGGCTGAGCGGCCGGCGTCAATGGGGGCCCGCATCTCTTAATTACCGCCGCTGCACCGACACAATGGCCGCCGTTTTTTCTCCCGTGAGAGTGGCTTCGTTCTCTGTGCCTCACGCAGCATGGAAGCTGGGGGAGCCGGTCCGGGGATTGGAAAGGATTCCCCCCCAGGGCAGAGAGAGAGAGGGGGGGTATGGGGGGGACGGGAGGAGAAAAGAGCGAGAGGGAAGGCCGGTACGGGAGCGAGGGCGTGTGAGGGAGACCCGTACCCCCACGGGGGAGCATCCAATCAGGACTCGGCCTTCCTTAAAAGGCCGGGGGCAACATTGGCAGGAGTCCGTATGGTGCCACTTGAAAGCTGTGCAAAGGACCACAGATCACCGGGCCGGATTGCTGTCGCCCTTTGGGCTGCCCATTTAATTCAACACAAAAAAAACAGAATTACACAACGCAAACATACGTACATACAGAGCGGGCTTAGATAGCCAAAAAAGGGTGCTTATCACTGAGGTTTGGAAAAAAAGAGGATCGATTATCAAAACTTTTACTCAGTTAAAATAGGGGGGGATGGGGGCGGTTTAGTGTATCCCAGGCATGTAAGGCGGCAGTTATTGTTGTGTTTCTCAACAGTGGAAAATTCTAGAGCAAATAAAGAGACTCTTTTCTCACGATGTCCCTGACAAGGCTAACGGCCTCGCTCGCTATGTAGCGTGTGCCTCACTCGTCTGCTGTGGAGCTGCTGAGACCAAAAAAGCATGTCACTGATACGGGACACAAGATATCAGCCAGAGGGGGAACAGGCAGAGCATGAGACATAAATAGGAAAGTGACCGGTAGGCATGAAGTCAGGGCCGCAGTTAAAGACTCACGGTGTACGGGAAAGCGCCGTGCTACGAAACGACTGCTCACGATCCTCTGAGATTCAAAAAAGACACCTGCTGTTTTTGACCAGCCAGCAGTGTGCGTGTGCGTGTTTTTGCTTGACAGAAATGAGCACAACGTTTTACAGGTGACAAAAAAGCAGAAAAATATTAATATAGTAGGGAGATAACACCTACGTAGAATACTGGGCACTAAAGTTGAGAAACGGTCAGATATTTGCAGCGAGCCAGAAGACTGTGCTGGATGAGGTCCATGCTATTTACAAAAGTTCTATTCCTTAGTGTTTTTTAAACTTTTATGCAGCTTTGAAAGCATCAGTGAGGTGGCACATGCTTTCAATGAAGTACATCGAGGCATCGCCCTGCCCCTTTTAACCGGAACGTGGAAGGGGGAACTTGGTGGGCATAAGCCAGGCCGTCTGCAGCTGGCACCTGACTGGCAAGGCGGGCAAGTTGCTTACAGCTATGGAAGTGTGGATATGGGGTCAGTGCGGCAACGGCTGCGAGTAGGGCCCCTTTGCATGCGCAGTTGCGCATCCGGGGGTTGGAGCGGTCCCACCCGAGCTCCATCCGCGGAGGCGTCCCTGCCGAAAGTCACGCCAAAGCTGTCCGGCATGCTCGGCTGTGGAGCTTGCGATTTTGGATGCGCTTATACGGCGCGGTCAGACTGGCAAGAGCATGGGAGGGTTTTTTATAGCGCGGCGCAAGCATAACCCTGTATGGAAACACTCACGCAGACGCAGGCGTAAGTGTGGCAACTGCATCATTACGCTGAGAGCTGTTTTAACGTCCATCCTCAGCAAAGCAACATGCTACCCTTTAACTCCCATATCCACAGTCAGATCCCACTGTTTTCCCTTCAGACCCACGGGCCTCGAGGCTCTCTGCTCGGCAGCCGCGTGTGTTCAGACACGGGTCACTTCCTGCACACGCTTTGCGTCTTCCCTCAGAACACATGCATTCATCTCGTGTAAAGAACAACACTTGATTCGCTGTGTGACACTTTGTTTGACGATAACTTTGATGCATCCTGCAATGTTGGACCCTGTCCCTCATGTGCTCTGTATCCACCAGCGCAGCACCGGTGCCGGACTTTTTCCCAATCCGGAACTAGTTCTGCGTGTTTCCACTGCAAAAAACTGGCCCTGGACCAGGCTCGAGCACGGCACCAAAAGCTGGTCTCAGAATTTGGCACTGTAACGTCAGCAAAAGTGGGACGGGCTATCACATCCAAATCAAACACATACCCGGAAAATTTAATTCATAACGGATATAGTTTAGCCTAATATCCCCGGTGCTGACAGCGAAACAACTTGCCAGCTTATTAGCAGATAGCATTGCATCCATTTTTTACTTGATTGTCTGGCCAGATTTAATAATAAAGTATAAATATGTCGCAGTTCGCATAAATAAAATATTATGCCGTTCGAGTGGAGAAGAGATCACGAAGCAGATAGTAAAGTTCAGTTTTTAACAGACTGTTGTATTGTGTAATCCTTAAAAGGACAGCGGTAAAAAAGTGAGCGAGAATAAACACTAACACACACAGATGGGGGAGACTTTATGGAGCAAAAATGTCATAAAATAGCTTGAAATAGTATGGATTGTATTTGCTGAAATTACAATCATTATTAACTTGAACTAAAACGCTCGTTTAATTCACATAAATAATGTAACATTTCATCATTTTTTATTCTGCAGAAAATGAAAGATTGATATAATAATAAATTATAAAATTCGCATGCCGAATAAATAAAAAATTTTGATGGTCGAATGACAAAGAGATCATGAGGAAGACAGAAAAGTTCAGTTTTAAGCAGACTCTTTGTATGACCCTTAACTTTTATTTTACTCTCACTACTGCCTATGTAACACTTCTATTCTGTTCATTTTTGAAAAGAAAAAAAAAGCACGGGCAGGTTTTCGAAAAGAACCAAGCGAGAACCGGCACAGCACCGGTTCCGTGTTGGTGGAAATGAGGTAAAAGACACTCTGTCACCCCACCCCCCATGTTGGGCCCTGTCCCTCATGGACACTCTGTCACCCCACCCCCCATGTTGGGCCCTGTCCCTCGTGGACACTCTGTCACCCCACCCCCCCATGTTAGGGCCTGATCCTCATGGAGGCCTGCGTTAGCGGCCCCTGGATGCCAAAGCACGGCAGGAGAAGCCCACAGCCGGGCGCCGGAACAACAAGCATGGAGCTCGACCCCCAGCTGAGAGAAGCCACGGGGGGTGTTCGCGCATAATGTCCCTAGCGCTTTGGAGCTGGTCCCTGGAGCCCATGCTTGGCCCAGACTGGCGTCGTATGATCGTCCCCATTGAAAAGGCAGGAATAACAAGCGATGTGGCTGGCAGCCTTCTGGCACGGTGACATGGACATGGTGTACGGCTGCGCTCGCTCCCTCACCCCCCACGGCGAAGGAAACTCCGGAGCGCAGAAGCCAGCCTCCCCCTCCGGACTGAACAGCTTATCGATCGGCCTTGACTGGGCTGCATTAATCAATACCCTCCACGCGTCGAGTCGCACTGATTTCCTCACCTCGGCGCTGCTGCTGTCTCATGGGATCTTATGGGGGGAGGCGTCATGTTAGAGGTGGGGGTCCATCCACCGCATACACGTCTGACCTGGGATCTACTTAAGACAAACGTGAGCAAAGGGTATCCGGAAGGCAGATCCTGTGTGTTGTGATGTCGACATCTGCATTATCGTCTTGACGTTTTCGGCACTGAGACTCACAGCACAAGAAGAAATGGGCCACAGCTTGCCTTCCCTGTCCAAAAACTCGCAGGAAATGTGCAAATAACATTAACAAGGGCATACAGCTGGCTTTTATTCAAATGGAGTGATTTTGTTGTTTTATTTCAATTTCAGTTAAAACTCAGGTAGTCAGTCTTTTTTCTTTTTTTAATATAGACAAGTTGTATGTCAGTTAGCTTAAAACCCATGAAGATATTGTGTCAGAATGTACATTCATTGCACACTGACATCTATCTAAATGGATAACGAAACTCTCATTTAGTGGTCTGGTTGGGTAGTGCCTTAAAACAGAAGTGGCACATGACTGTGATATCGATCATCTCTGTCCGGTCTTTATTTGCACAGCCCTCACTCTGCCATTTATGCGCAAAATATGTGCAGCGCAAGAAAGAGAACAGCAAATTTGTTGCAGCAGACCCAGCCTCTAACACCTCGTGTCCTATTCCCAGACTTAATACACTAACGATAGAAAAGTAAATAAAAATAGCAAGGACACTACAGGAGCGATGTAATCGGATTGTGTTACCCAAAATCGCCGCGAGATGACTTCGAACAGTGCCCCTGCCCGACTTGAATACACCTCAGATGCACATATCTATCACGAACCATGAATCAGTTTTTTCAAACAAACAAGTAAACAAACCCAATCACACCTACAAACTCCATCTCTAAAGACGTCACAAATTGATTATCTGAAATCAAAGGCAAGGTTTTAATTTGCCTGTGGCGGTGGGCGAGTGGGGCGGCACTGTTATGATGGCTGATGGGACAGAGGCCCCCACGTCGTGGTGACTCCAGATCGACGGCACGGACGGTCTTGCACAGTGCGGCGGTCCTGCACCCGTGCCAGTCCCCGGCGTGACCTTTAGTGGCCGTCCGCGCCCGGCCTCCTACGCGCGTTTCCGTCGGCGAAAAGGCGAGCTAACGGCGCCGCACTCCGTGCGATTTTAACGCTGCCGGCCCTATACTAGAAAAAAAAAAAAATTAAGTTACAAAAGAGCTGTGAATATCTGGTGTTTGAGAATTGACATTGGTAGGCGTCAGGAGCACAGAAAATAAGAGTAATAGAGTTGATCTTAACCCTTTCAGGCCAAGCATGGGGAGGCACAATTCTATTTATCTGCAAAAGTTCCCTTTTGTTTTGTTTATAGATTAAACACCTCATAGAAAAAAAACTTTGTATAGGGTGAGTCAAAGAGAAAAACCCCAGGGTGTTTTAACCCCCCACCCCCAATATGCCTATATAAATTGATATAAATTAATTACAAACAAATATTCCAGTTGAAAATGAAATAGGCCTTTAACAGCAGAAATCTATCTACATACAATGAACGTAAACATTTTATTATTTATGTTTAATCTTTTGTTGTCAGGCACGCTGATTAAATGCAATTATTAAAACCACACCCGTAATCATTAACCAGTAAAACAATAAAAAGCATTGAATTTGTTTGCTAAACAGGCCTATATAGGTTTACATAACTGATTTCTTTTAACCCTGCGTTAATATATGTGCAGTGTACACAAAACACTAAACTCTGCATATATTAAAGATATAATTTTATATTATTACACACAAAACTGGTTTCACTGGTTTTACGTATTAATAGCATTTTTGACGAGATAATAAATAATAAATTAATCACTAATGAAATCTGAATATAAAATATCTAATTAGAATTCTTACATAAGGGAAGATTCTTGAAATGCCGATAAAGACATAACGGTATTAAACTATAGAAAAATAGCATACCATGTGACTTCAGGTTACAAATCATTATTTCTAAAATTCCTGATTGCTTTTTATCTGCCTATATCCGACCATATTAAGTGTCGCTATATTTAAATTTCACTTAAGTTCTGAGATAGTAATTCGTTGGCAGATATCAGACGTCGTCTTCACATAAAAGTGAAATCGTTAAAGTTTTTTGTTTGTTTTTATTTCTTTGTTTGTTTTTACGGACATATTTGTTTTATAAATTCTAAAGTAAGAAAGCAAATGTTTTTCGTTTTGTACCCCAATCCCGATTTTCTTCATGAGAAGTGAGTGTAGGCTTTGTGTCTTAATGCTTTGAATCTTTTTTTTTTCCTTGTCACTATTCATAAGACGCAGTGGCACCACAAAAGGGGAGTTTGTAACAAAAAAGCCGTGTGAGCGTAAACATTTTTTATCCCTCTGAGAAGATGTGAAAGATTTCTCTTCGGGCTTCGAGAAGCCGTGTCTGCTAAGATAAAAGGGGGGGACGAGGGGGGTGCGAGGCGGCCGGAAGCGAGGACACCGACACCTCTGGGTGCCGCCAGCGCACCTGTGGATGCGGCCGCTGTCCCCAGCGAAAGGCAGCCGGGCGTCTGCAGGCTCGGCTGCTCCAGGGAGGCGAGCTGTATTCTTTATTTCATAGTTGTTTTTTTTTTTTTTTTTTTAAAGTTACGGCCGCTTCCCCTCAAGGTTATAAGGTTATACGCAGTTGTTTTCCACAGGAGGGTCAAAGGCGTTTTTTTTTTTTTAACACATCGAATGGATTCAGGTCAAAACGGAGGTGCGAGAGAGACACTGTCCGTTTCTTGATAATGATAAAAGGAAAGCTAATTGCTCTTCTGGTCAGTAAACAGTAACACAAGGAAATACAAGTGATTTGATTGTGATTAGAAGATCATATTATTACTGTACGTAATTAATAATCAACAACAAAACATATTTTAATAATTTTCCATGAAACATATTTCTATACATTTTCTTCAGACAACATTAATAAAGGGTTTAATTGCATTAAGATCTGAAACTATAAATCAAGTGCAACTACAAGAAATTGACTGAATGTTATCTTTGCTTCTCATTTTATTCATTTTCTGGTCATTGTACGGTATAAATATGTATTTGATTTGCATTAATGCATCCTGCTGGTGGAGGATTTTTGCTAAAAACTATTCGACAGCATGATGCTTGTTTGATGGATGTGTCTGGTTTTGGTGAAGCCACTGGGGTATCAGGTGCTTGTATAAAAAAAATCAGGCAATTCCTGTCCACCACAAAACTGGACAAACTGGGATTTGGACAGAAAAAAAAGTACAAGTAGAAGCAAATTAAAAGAGAAAGTAAAATAGTGGATGTATTTCCAGTAAGAGAGTAAGCCACAGGTGAGTGGGGGAAGTGTTTGCCCTTGATTTGTTTTCGTTTTGAACTTCCCGCCCCCCCCACCACCATCAACACTCAAGTGATTCCACCAGTCTGGGAAATCTGGAGCGTGTCAGGAAGCTGCACAGAAGCCTAAACCTCAGTTTATATGCGAGCGCGCACACACACGCACACACACACACACACACTTTAACAAACAGTCCATGTGTACACAGTAGAGATGAACAGATGACACAACTGGAATTAATATTCTAACTATCTTAAATATTGTTTAAATAATTGTCACCTCTGGCGATTGTGACTCAGCATCAAAGTGACTGCTGGCTCATTATTCAGTGATATTGTGACGCGTTAGATAGTCAAACAGTCTCTCTACTTTTCTGTGCGACTGGCTGAAAGGAGAATCAGCCCCCACATCTCCGTGGAGTCCCCTGCTACCTCACGGATGGCCACATGTGACCTTTGACCCAGGGTCTCGAGGTGACAATGAGCTTCTCAGAGACAGGATGTTCTGTGTCTCCATCGCTCAACAGCATCCATGCTTCGTCCGCTACCTACATGTGAATGGTTAGAAGAATCCGGAAATCCGAAGTACCTATTATGTTTATCATTATTGTCTTGCTCCAATTATAATTTAAATTACATAACAATTATCAAAATAATATTTCCAATATTTGGAACTTTAACAATCAGGCTGAGAAACTGAAAAAAAGTGGTTCTTTGGTAAAAATACTTCCAGTACTGGACAAAAGTCATAGGCTATCAAAAATAATGTTTACAGCTATTTATCTGGGTAGTAAGCGTATCTTTTTTCAGAAACATCCAGGGATGCACATAACTAGTACGCAAGTACGCATTCACTTTTAAGAACGATAGTGCAACAATCGATTGTTTGTAAAATCGCAAATGCGTACTTATTTTATGTGAATTTGCGCTGCTATGAAAACAAAATATAATGCATTTTAATCTTTATATGCTAACTCGACTTAATTTGCGGTATACGGGTTAAAATGCAAAGTATTTTCTGTCATAGCAGCGCAAATGCACATAAAATAAGTACGCATTTGCTCTTTTACAAGCAATCGATTGTCGCACGTATCGTTTTTAAATGTGAATGCGTACTTGCGTACCAGTCATGTGCATCTCTAAACATAACACTATTTAATTTTAGAATGAATGCAAAAAGTTGCTGATGTATTGTTGGATGACTAGATGAGACGACTTCAGTGCCCAAACCTCTCCTCAGGGGCACCCCAGCCATTCCATGTACTTGTTAAATATCACCACCAGCTCACTTAATTCTGTAATTTAATTAGTGAAATAATTTAATGATGGATTGATTAGCCATACGTGGCATGCTAATGGTTCAGTCAGCTAATGTACGTGTGTCGGACGGTAGCTGCAAATGTCGCAGTGACTTTGGGAGAGGTTTTGAAGTGACTAAGCTGACACACTTTGACAGACATTAAGTCATAGTTTTACACCAACATAAGATAATTTAAACTCTTTTTAATTTAAAGACTTTTGCACAATACTGTAGATATACTGTATTGGATTATACAAGATATATTAGCGATAGATCAATGCTTGTTACTCCCCAATTTTTCATCTGTCACAGAACATTATAAAACGCATACATATGTATAAATACTTCATACAATATTTGATATAAATATTAAAATTGCAGACTTCACACACAACTGCTGGCCCTGGTATTGTGGGATTGAATGTATATAAACACTGATTCTACCCAAGCAGTGAGATTGAGGCACTCACAGACCCTTCCTGGAAGCTGGGATTTACTTAATATGTTCAGGAGCTCCAGGAAGACGAAGGTAGAAGCTTGGAGGCGGCTCGGATCATTTGCATCCGAAAAAAAAACAGCGTTTTTCTACGACCCAGCTCATGGAGAGAACCTCACCACAGCGTGCAGAAGAAGACTGCAACCCTACAGCCAGATGACTGTTCCAGATAGATTTTCCCTTCCAATAATTATCCAGTAGAGAGTCGCAGAGCCTGGAGGCTGTCCCAGGATACGCAGGGCATGGGAACACGCTGAGCAGGATACGAGTCCATCGCTGACCACGCCACGTGGCTAATTTGGAGACGCTGGTTTCCATACGCCTTTCGGCCTGTGAGAGGGGACTGGAGAACCAGGGAGAGGGGTATATAAACAGGGGAAACATGTGAAATGCAGCACCAAGAGCTTGGGGCAGGAGGCAGAGCGGCCATTGTGATCTTCCGCAAGTACATCCCATAATGTGAATGTGTCTGGTGCATCGTGTCCTTCACCCGCACATGCTTCAGGTGGCATCCTGGTTATGGGTGCGAACTCACAAGCAAACCAATGCTGTGTGAGTGAACGATGAACCAACCCAGAGCCAATCGGGTAAAATATCACAGTCTATGTCTGGGTAAAACCATCCTTAAAACTGTCAGATAAACAAATAAATGCAAGATAATAATAATAATAATAATAATAATAATAATAATAATAATAATAATAATAATATGCCCTGCGATGGGCTGGCCCCCTGTCCAGGGTTGTTCCCTGCCTCGTGCCCGTTGCTTCCGGGATAGGCTCCGGACCCCCCGCGACCCAGTAGGGTAAGCGGCTTGGAAAATGGATGGATGGATGGATAATAATAATAATAATGAAATCTCTACGTTCTCTGCACTTTTTTACCAGTTGGTTGGCTGATTTACAATTCATGTGGCCTCCCATACAAGACGCTCCTGGGCTTTGAGCTTTGCATTGCCCCCCCCCACCCAGAAATGGTTGAATGATGGATGGATGGATTTGCTTCAAAGGGTTTCTTTGGGCTTGACTGAGCACAATCTTAAATCGCAGCCTCTCCCTCATCCTCTCTTCTCTCCTTCTCTCTGTTCATGCCATCCACGCCCCAGAAATTCCTCCCACTTGTCTACCTGGGCTCATATCCTGAGGTCAGCGTGCCTTTGGCAGTTGCAGCCTCCTCTTGGACTTTGGGGAGGGGGATTGTGGATGGATCTGGCAACGCGGCTGCTGTCCAGCCAATGGTAACGGCTCTGGTGGAGCCCTTTGCTGGCGCTTTCCCCCGACCCCTGGCCGTGACACTCTGTCTGATTAACCGGGGCTTACTGCTCTCCTCATGCGGGGGACGTGTCAGAGGATGTTCTGCTAACAAAGCCAGTTTGTCCCCTAAGAAGAGCCGCTTGTGGCCACTTTGGTTGCCACTATCTTGGCGTCAACAGGGTACGGCTAGTTTATTGCTGACATGTGGTGTGATTGTGCTCTTGCAGGTGTGTGTGTGTTTATGTTTGCCCATGTGCTCTTGAGGTAGTGTATGTATGGGCTTTTAAGGTTGTGTGGATGTTTATGCGTGTCTGTGCTGTAAAGGCTGTGTGTATATGTGTGTTTGTGCAGTTGAGGTTGTATGTAAATGTGTGTTTGTGCTGTTGAGGGTGTGTGTAAATGTGTGTTTGTGCTGTTGAGGGTGTGTGTAAATGTGTGTTTGTGCTGTTGAGGTTGTATGTAAATGTGTGTTTGTGCTGTTGAGGGTGTGTGTAAATGTGTGTTTGTGCTGTTGAGGGTGTGTGTAAATGTGTGTTTGTGTTGTTGAGGGTGTGTGTAAATGTGTGTTTGTGCTGTTGAGGCTGCGTGTATATGTGGATTTATGCTGTGTGTATATGTGTGTTTGTTCTGTTGAGGCTGTGTGTTTACAGTATGTGTGTATGTGCTGTTGAGGCTGTGTGTTTATGACTGTGTTTGTGCTGTTGAGCCTGTGTGTTTATGTGCGCTCGTATGTGCTGTTGAGGCTGTGTGTATATGCGTGTTTGTACTGTTCAGGCTGTGTGTTTATGACTGTGTATGTACTGTTGAGGCTGTGTGTATATGCATGTTTGTGCTGTTGAGGCTGTGTGTTTATGACTGTGTTTGTGCTTTTGAGGCTGTGTGTATATGCGTGTTTGAGCTGTTGAGGCTGTGTGTTTATGACTGTGTTTGTGCTTTTGAGGCTGTGTGTTTATGACTGTGTTTGTGCTGTTGAGGCTGTGTGTATATGCATGTTTGTGCTGTTGAGGCTGTGTGTGTGTTTATGTAATAAGCTTGTCCCTTTCGGAGCATGACCGAACTCCTCTGTGTGCGTGTTTGTGTTTGTGGATTTACTTTTTAATTGGAAGGTGTTGAGTTGGTCCCCCCAGGCTCCCCAGAGGGTCGTCCCAGAGCGAGGCGTGTGTCACGGCGCCGTTCAGGCTGCACCTGTCACAAGCCGCCCGTCTCCGCCATTGTTTATCCCGTGTGACATCGGCGCTCGGGTGTGCCGCCCGCAGGGGGGATTTAATAACGGCCGGCCGGCGTGGAGGGAAAGGTCCCCAGTCGCCGCGGCGCGTGCTGCCCCCCCCCTGCCGCCCCCGCGGGGGCCTTATTGCGGGAGCGGGTGGGGGGGGGCTCACCGGCCAGGCCCCCAGCCTACGAGTCTAATATAAACCACCAGTGGGATCCCCGAGAGCTGGCACAGGGCACCTATGCCACGTTAAAGCTTCTTATGCCATGGGTGGCCATGCCAAGTGTGGCAGCTCGACTGTCTGTGGCTTGGGCCGGGGGGGCTCTGTCACTGTTGCTGTTAAAGGGACAGCGCCGCCGGGCTCCTCGCCAAGACGTCCGCGATGCCCCTCACGCTTCCCGGATCCCTTCCCTTCCACCGGACGTGTCTCTTTGTGTCGCAAACTTTTAAAGCTGACCTTCGGAAAACCCCCGCCGCTCACCGCCGCCATCGCAGCCTCGTGCGGCCCGCGAAACGTGACATATAATAACGTACTCATGAAAGGGCCGGTTCCAACCTCCTCTTTTCTCTAACCTGAGTACCAAAGTGCTGAGCAAAGGGCATATTTTTGGGTCGCGAAGTAAGGAATGATCAAATTTAAGTGTGACGGCATGTTAGTCAGGGGAAAGGGGCTGATAGGGTAAGAATTTAACGATGCAGATGGCTGATTAACCAATGAGAATAATACAGCATATAAATCACGAGTGATTTATTGCTATAGTATTAATTCTCTGGGATGGACCAGGTTAGTTTTTTTGCGCGTTCGTCATTCTGCGCCGGTCTGTCCTCTCGCTGGGCGCCACATTAAAGTCTCCGACAGTAAGAGCCCCCAAATCTATCGGCACAGGTGCGGTAAAGCCCAGATCCGCCTTTAAGGAGCTTTGAGTTTTCCGTGTGGATAACGTCTCCACAAGTCGGTTCCGTGGCGGAGAGAATCCATTAGACGGGCCGGGCTGTGTCGCAGCACGCCGTCGCCGTCCGTCGCAGGGCCGTTCTCCCTCGGCAGATGGGTTTTTAG
>JAODLC010000140.1:27566601-27578748 GCA_026781145.1 Hippopotamyrus pictus | reverse complement strand
GTGGGAGGGGGGATGAGGGGGAGGGTGGGGGCACTTCAGGAGGGGATGTGTGTGTGTGTGTGTGTGTGTATTTCTGTGAGGTTTCTGCTCATGCTTGCTGATTACTGGTTACCAGTAAAGTTCTGTCAATGATTCTAAGGCCTTCAAACAGCAGGGCTTTGATGATTTTTTTTGTGTGTGTGATCAATTTTCAATAAAAAAAAGCACAGAAATGGGACAAAAACTTACCATCGGATACAACAACAAACACCCCCTTACCAGCTCCCACCCCCCAACCTTGATTAATTTTGTTAATCCCACTGAAGGATTTTAGTAATCTGCTGGTTGTGTTCTCATTGAAACCATGGACCACCCAACGAAATGCAGCTCACCCACTCACCGCCTCGCCCGCTTGCCCGCTGCCTCACCCCCCTTGCCTGCTGCCTCGCCCGCCTCGCCCACCTCACCTGCTGCCTCGCCCCCCTCTCCCGCTGCCTCGCCCGCACAGACACCTCTCTTGGTGCCTCACCCGCCTGCCGCGCCTGCCTCACTCGCCCTCCCTTGCCGCTTTGCAATGCACTGCGGCTTTCGAGACATGGTTTTGCTTGTGAGTCACACGGCCGCAATTAGCATGCGCCAGCACGCACGTTGGTAACGATCTTCAGCTCTAAGATTATATACATTCCAAGCCCGTGGAATTAAAGGAGTGAACTTGATATTTATACTAAAGAGAACATAGTGACATAAAAACAATCGTCAGAGATGTAATCATATGACATTTCGTACATTATAATGAATTGGGACCAAAGCTCATAATTATGTCTATAGCAAAACAAAAAATAATCTGAAAAACAAATTTTTAATCCAATATGTTTCTATGTTTTTCTTTAAGATTGGTATGTAATTCTGATGTCTTGGACACAATCAGAGAGAATCTGTTAATCCTCAAAGGCAGAGATGGTTCATGCAACTGCAAGACAAATGGTGACCCCAGTCCGTAAATCGCTATATTTGAACGGATGACTAATTTAGACTAATAAAAAAATAATCTTTTTTTTTCCATCCTTAAGCTGTTACAGTGGAGGCTGTCCTTGCATCTGAGGAGGGGGGGAGGGCTTCTGAGCCTCACATGAGACAGTTACAGGTGTGAAATATACATACTCAATGAATTTCTGTGAAGTTTGTTACCCCCCAGCAAAGAAAAAGCCCCGAAATGTGCATTGGGTTGGCTTTCCTTGGAGAAAGTGTGTGTGTTTTTCTCCTCCGTCTTCTCTTTGGCTCCGTTTATAATAGGAGGCGAGTTGCAGTGGAACACAAGCCTTAAAAGAAAGTGATAAAATATACAGCGAGAAAAGCTTGCAGAGTGACAGAGAAGGAAGGCAGAGAGGAGCAGCGGGGGGGGGGGGGGGCAGGGGGCAAATCCAACACGACAGCAATCTGCTTGCCTGACTCCACCAGGAGTTTCGCTTCGGGGTGACACCACTTTGCCGTCCCCCAGTGCGGTGAGGAGCAGGACGCGGTTGGGGACCAGTGGTTGCTCCTCCGGGGGGTGGGGGGAGCGAGGTCGAGTCCTCGGTCAAGTTCAAGGGCCTCGTTTGCACTGAGGAGGGCTCAGAGTATCCCTGAGGGGCAGTGAGCCAGCATCCCTGGTAGGAGCTGATTGTTTGACGAGAAAAATGTGTGTCAGAATTATAGAATGAAATGCTATTTCTCAAAAGGAAACCTTTGTGATCATGTGACCCCACGTGGTCCTCCAGCAAGCCTAGCCCAATCCGACAGACACAATTCTGCAGATAAGTGTGCATAAGGTGGGATTTTTTTACCCATGAGTCCACTGTTTGGAAGAGCCCATTAATTAAGGGGGTGGAGAGGTTAGGGCCCAGAACTACGGTCCTGGAGCTAAAGGACGAGTCGGGAACACAAAGAAGAGTCACCGCAAGCATGAGCATTAATATGTCCGAAAAAAATGCACGGACGGTCGAGCGCCGGGGAATGCGGCGCCAGCATGTGGCTTGGTCACCGTGGTGACCGGTGCATGGATCCAAGCAACAGGGACCTCACATGGGCCAGAACCGGGATGACTCACAGGCCCGACGGCATAGGGGTTCTGGGCCGCCGTTCGCGATCACATGACAGGGATGCATAAGCCAAGCCGACCGATGCTGTATGTGCGTGTTTGTGCAGGCGGGTGTGCTGAGTGAGTACTGTACACGCATGCACATGCGTGTTCCCATAGTGTGCATGAATGCTATGTATTCCTGTGTGTGTGTGTGTGTGTGAGAGAGAGAGAGAGAATGCCTGTGTTCCTGTGCATGTGTTTTTGGGTTCCTGTGTGTATCCAAAGATGTGTGTGTTCCTGTATGTATGTGCATGAATGTATATCTTTTCATATCTTTTCATGTGTCTGAATGCATGTGCTCCTGCGTGCGACTGAATGTGTTTTCCTGTGTGTATGTGTTCCCAAGTGTGTGTGTGTGTGTGTAAATGTGTATTCATGTGTGTGTTCCTCTGTGTTTGTGAATGCGTGTTTTCCTTTGTGTGTGTGTGTGTCTGTGTCTGTGTGAATCTGTGCATTCCCAAGTGTTTGTGCGTGAATGTGGTTGTTCCCAATTGTGTGCGCATGAATATGTGCGTTCCTGTGTGTGCGTGAATGTGTGCGTTCCTGTGTGTGAATATGTGGATTATGTTTATATTATATTGTGGGGACCAAATGACCCCCACAATGTAATAAAAACCTGTCATTTTCATGTTTTGGGGACCATTTTCCAGGTTAAGGTTAGGGCTGGGTAGTGGTTAAGATCATCAAGTCTGGATTAGAGTTTTCCCCATAGAAATGAATGGAGAGTCCCCACAAAGATATAATTACAAACCTGTGTATGTTCCCGTGTGTGTGTGCAGGTGTGTGTGTGTGTGTATGTGTTCCCCTGTGTGTGCATGAATGCAGATATTCCTGTGTGTGTGTGAATGTGTGTGTTCCCGTGTGTATGTGCGTGAATGAGTGTGTTCCCCTATGTTTGACAGTTTACGTATGTGTGAATGTGTAGTTCCTGTGTGTTTCCGCAAATGTATGTTTTCTGTGTGTGCATGTGTGTGTGTGTGTGTGTGTGTGTGTGTGCATGAACGTGTGTGATCCTGTGTGTGATTATGAATGTGTGTGTTTCTGTATGTGCATGAATGTGTCTTCCTGTGTCTGAATAAGAATGCATATGTTCTCATGTGTGTTTAAATGCATGAGTTGCACCACCACTACGTGTGTGTGAGAGAGACAGGCTGCCTCCCTCTCTCCTCAGGTCACCTCCCTCTCTCATCCTGCTACCTTCCTTTCTCTGCAGGCCACCTCCCTCTCTCCTCTGACTGCCTCTCTTTCTCCTCTGGCCTCCTTCCTCTCTCCTCTGGCCACCTCCCTCTCTTCTCAGCCCACCTCCTGCTCTCCTCCAGCCACCTTCCTCTTTTCTACCCATTTCTTGCTCCTTTCAAAACTGACGTAACAGACAGCCTCGGCAGACCACACAGGAGGGAGAACTTTCCGGGTGCACCCAGTCCAAATACCGTAAAGAGGCACAGCGTGCCGTCCCTGGGCCACTGTGGGAGACCTGATCCGCAAGCACTTGTCCTCTGATATTCCCGTGTCCTCCTGACTGCTCAGGGCTCAGGGAGGTGGCCACGGAAAATCAAGGGAAGAGGATGCAATCATAAGGTGTCTGAGGGAACACAATATGATGTTGCATTCAGCACGGAAGGGCCCCCCCACCATTGCGATCGACTCTCCGCCTGTTGGAGACGAGTGAGTCGTCTTGGACTGAGACTCCTTTTGTCTCACCGAGACAGCGGCATAACTAACGCCTGCAGAAACAAGGAATCCCAGCGGGATGCACACCCCCGTCTCCGTGACAACCCCCCCCCCCATTCCGTCGTGGGCTATTTACATTTTTTCACACTTAAAAATAGTTTGGATACCAAAAAAAAGTACAAAGAATGACACGTGCAGCTTCTGCACAAGTGGAAAAGCAAAGGGGATGGGATGGCATGCGACGACGCAGGACGCAGGACACCTACAGGAAGCAGGCCGGATGCACTGGAAGGCGCAGCTGCCAGTGGGAGCAGAGGGGGCGCCGCCGAGCCCGATGTCATTGGCTCCCGTGTTTTATGACGCATTTTACAGCTGATGACTAAAATGAGGACAAACAGCAAATGACAAGCTGATGTATAGAATAATGATCATTTTGTGCATGACATTTCCCATTTGTCTTTCCATATTTTTATTGCCAGTAAACTTTTGTTCTCTTGGTCCTGTACTTTTTTACTTAGGTCTTTCCATCCTTCTTTGATGTCGTCCTCCTTCCCATTCCTCTCCCACCCCCCCACCCCCCCCAATGGGCACCATGAGCCACAGTGTCATCCCTCCCCCGTTAATGACTGAGCGCGCAGAGCGCTTAATTAACAAACGCCACCTCACGGCTCTCAACAAGTTCCACGTCTGTGCTAATGAAGGGATTAGCGGCGCATTAAGGCGCGTTTAACCTCCGCACTCTCCTCGTGTTTTTTTAAAATTGTCCATTAAATTGAGGCGCTCCCCCCAGCGATGGACAAAAGGGGGGAATGCGGCGTGGGGGCCCCGTGGTTAGTGCCCGCCCGAACAGCGGCCAGATAAAAGGACCGGGCAAGCTGGGACCCGGGGCAATGGTGGGGGGGGGGGGGGGGGGGGGGGGGGGACAGCAGGCCTATTGTCCTGTGGCTTCTCTGAAGTGCTGGGGCATCCATGACATACCTCCTCCATATGTGTGAGTCCCTGAAGAGGTGTGTCTTTGTGTTTCTTAAGTTTGTTTGTTTGTACAAATCTGTTTTTGAGATGAATATCCCCTCGAGGAAAGCAGTGACTAAAAGACAGTTTCCTATTGGTAGAATGGCTTATTTTAAGGTATTGTGTTTATCAATTTGGATTTGTGGGTGGTAATAGCAGCTACATACTACAAGAGTGACAAGAGTGAGAGTCAAAATGATGCCCCTCAAGGTTAAATGAAGGTCACTGTCTGTGTGCATCAAACAGCAACCACTATAGACCCAGTTTCTGCACACAGTATCTCACTCCATGAAACATTCAACGACTGTGAAAAATGAAGACCATTTCAATCTTTTCCAGCACAGGCGGTCATCAGACCAAACGTACGCTTCATACTGATCAAACTGGCTCCCTCCGCCTGACTCCCTTGCTGATCCCCAGAGGCACGTTAGCTTAGTAGTTTATTAGCTGCCTGAGGTTCCCCACCAAACCTTTTGGGCAGTGGCTGAAAAAGCCTTTAGGAGGGATCCTGCTGTACGTTCAGCCCGCTTAGACATACCCAAGTGGCTAAGCTGAACATCCGCCAAATGCTCGGAGGTAAGAAGAAGGTTGCGGAGCCTCGGAGGGTGAAGCCTGCAGCCAGAGGGCTGTGCGCTCCCCCTCGTAGCTGGCGGGGGCTCCTGGCCCGCCTGCCATCCATCCCGGCAAAGCGGGAACGCAGGCGGGTGTCTACCAGTGACAGCAGACCCCCCGGAAAGCTCGCTCCTGGCTCCCGCTGCCGAACAATGCTCCTGTTGTTCTCTTGGAAAAACAAACCCTTGCAACCAGTGTCTATCCTAGCTTTTTGTCTTTTTTTTTTTTTGATTCCCCGCTCCACGCCCACAATTCTTTTCTTCCTGGGACGCATAGCGTGGGCCAGCCGCAGCCCAGTGAGGGTCCTCTCGCTGTGCGGAATCTCTAAAATTAGTCCTGCCCAATAACGTCTGTGGCTGCCATTTTTCCCAGCACAGAAGCCAGGTGATGTTTACTGGGGTGCGGCTCCAATTCGAGACAAAAAAAAAACTGTTGCTAACTGTGCCTTATTGTAAGACACGGCATAGATTCACAATTGCCATGTTTCATTTGTCCTTGGTAACCATGCATTCATGCCTGCAGATTACCTGCAAACAGTTGTGTCCATTGTGGTGTGTCGTGATGCATTCTGGGAAACTGCTTCAAATTTAAGTGCAGGAATTTACTTGAGAAATACACAATTTTTTCGTCAGCAGATTTATTGGCCATATATGATTACATATGTCATTGAAGTAACTAAATTTTGATGTTTCAAAATAATACATTTGTAACTGGATAGCTGGAAAAATATTTATTATGAACTACATTTTATTGATTTATTTCTCAGGTTTTATTTCAAAATATCACGCAATAATAATAATAATTATAATAATAATAATAATAATAAGAAGAAGAAGAAGAAGAAGAAGAAGAAGAAGAATAGTGGTCTTTGATAACTTAGGAGCTTTTAAGTGTTCTAATACAATACAAATCCGTTTCAACTCTGGTAAGGATGTAATTCCCGGGAGAGTCTTATTTCATATAGAATACTGCGAATTTTGTTTTCTATCGACTGTTAGGTAACCTGGTTATGTTTAAAAACTTTATTTTGAGAACAACCGCAAGTCCAGCTCCCAGAATGTTTTACATGACTGTCACTGTTTTGTCTCAGACATAAAGAGAAATAAGACAATGGAGTGAAGGAGAATATAAAACACCATATAGAAAAAGACGATGCAGGAAAGGGGATATTTGTTTCTGTTTTGTTTCGGAAACAGCTTGGCGGAAATCTGTCCGTTGTTGTAAGATTACAGTTAATAAAATTAAGAGATGTTAATCAAACTTAATCCCTTTAATGTGGTGAATTGTTTTCATTACTGTCGATTTGTCTTTCCTTTATGAAACTGAAAAATGTGTTCCTATACGGTTTTTATTGCTTGCGGGAAAGAAATCATATATTTCGCGGCAACTCACTTCATCACAGATTCATGGAACAGCTTTATGTAAAGCCGTTTAATTAGTTTTGGCTTAAGTGTGTTAGAACAGAGCACGAGTCAATGAAATAAAAGGCTTACAGATTACCTCTGGGAAAATGATTAACGACGGCACCAATAAATCAATCAATGGGTAAAATAATCCAGCTACATTTACGTTTTGGATGTCGTGAACTCGCAGAATGACAATGGAGTTTAGAAAGGGGGGCTTCAGTAGATGCATAATTACAAAGTGTTACCAGACTCAGCATATCTGAAGGCTGGCAGTGGTTCTAGCAACATGACCAGACCTCAACTTCCAAGCTTACAGACACTCAGATCACAGACGCGCACAGAGGTCTAAATTCGTATATTTCATTACGCATGCAAATATATGCAGTTAACAATTTTCGTTTTAACTGCACGTGTATTTCAATTCAATTTCTTGAAAGTTTTAGGCTTTATAATATTTTTAATAAATATAAAATACATAGACTTTAACCTTCGTTTATTTGCAAAAAAACATATGCTACTATATTTATTATAAATGTCGGCTGTTACGCACGTGCTGCTGTGAATTAGGAGTCCAAGACAATCGGCGTAAGGGTTTTAAGCATGAACTGGCAGGAGATTTGCTGAAGCAGGTTCTAGGTTTGAACGTTTTTGCCTGGCACTTCTACTCAAGCTAAAAGACAAGAAAAAAATCCAGGAAGCAACATTTATCATATTAGGGTCTCGTTTTCCCTGTGATACTGCTTTTGTGCTGGCGTCAGAACTCGTCCCTGGAGGTCATTTACGAAGTTCCGCTATATTGTTCAGGCGTTTTCCAAGAAAGTTTTCAGAGAACTGGTTACAATTGTATAAAGGATGATTGCTTGGCATTTTGTCCAGTGCAACAATCACAAATCCCTTCATCAAATTAAGTTGGAAGGCATATTTTAAATACTTATTTTAAAACAGCAAAACTAAGAAGAATGAAGAGCAGCGAGATTCATCCGATTTAGACTGTATTTTTTGTACTTTAAAACGTTTGTCATACTAACGATCATTCCAGCGTTTCTCTGCGACCTTCCCTGGATCCGAGGGCGCTCTGTGGGACCAGACGCTGCAGGAGCGATTCTCTGGCAGGTGGCCCCGGGAGTTCGGGTGTCCCTGACTGTTCAGTGGGCGGTATATCTGGGGGTGGGGGCGCAAGTGTTTGACACTGGAAAAAGATATTATGATTATGATTATTATTATTATAGCTAACATGGAGTAAAACAGTATGCCAGTAAATCATCCCACCCACCGATCACAAAACTAAGTAATTTAAATTGCTTCAGTGTCTACACTGGGAATAAACCCCACTTTGTCTGGAAAATAATGAAAACAAAGGCAAAATCCTTTTCAGCATTTTTAGACATATAAAATCAGAGGAAATTAATGGTAATTTGATAAGAGATGGTATTATTATTATTATTATTATTATTATTATTATTATTATTATTATTATTATTAATAATAATAATAATAATAATAATAATAATAATAATAGACAGGATGGTATTGTATTACTTGATGTGTATCCAGTAAGGGGCTGAAGATGTATTGCTTTGTTTTATATAATTTTTGACAGAAAATGCAAAACAGTAAAGTGACTGAAAGAGCCCATAATGAGTATAGAAATCAGTACATAAAAGCTGCACAGCAGTAACAGTGTAAGGTGACTGGGGTCAGCAAAGCACGGCCTCTCATTCCACAGTAACGCTGCTTCGGCCTTCGTATTAACACTGGCAAGGGCTCAAGCCTTCAGCGATATGGTGCTGTCCAGCGGGGACGCCTGTCAGCGCGATTCCCCCAGTATGATGCTCTCCGCTCGGCCTGTAGCCTTCTGTGTGGGAAATGATTCCCACAAATTAAGGTCAAGCTGTTTAATGTGGAGCCTGACAGGCATCGCCTGGGACTGCCAAGGATCGTGCACCCGCGTGCTCGTCCCGCGTCCGCGGAGGAGCCCACACAGACAAAAACCGATTTGATCAACTTATGTTTGGGACGGGGACACTTTGTGGGCTGGAGATCAAGAATTAACGCATCTGAGATAGAGGTTCTGTGGGGGCGCGGCAGGCTTGGCGTGACATCACACCCCATCTTCTGTCTCGTCCTGTCAGCGTGGCTCAGTCTCCGGGGGGCCCTCACTGACGGATAGCACGCGCTTCATGACTCCGGGAATCCTGGGGGATCTACTGGAAGAAGCAGCAACACACATCACACATAACAGGTGTGTCCTTAGTCTGTGAACCCTCAGGACCCAAGGGCTCCGTAACAGCAAGGAGAAACAACAGAAATTCACATCTACAGTTTACCTACTTGACTGACGCTTTTATCATTCTCAGCTTGTGCTTTTTTAAAGCTGAATATTTTACTAGATGAATTCAGATTGATCAAGTTTCTCAAAAGTACGACGGACTGCAGCATTGAGAGCCTATTCTTTATGCTCTGGGCGGCCTTCGTTATTTTTGGGGCACTTTATTACAGAACATGTCCAAAGTACCTTTCTTTGAGAGTGGACAGCCAAGCTCCTAGCAGAATTCAGAACAGCAACTTCCTGATCAGAGGTTAACGGAATGTGTCTGTACTAAAGCATTCAAACAATGACAAAAAGGTGATCAAACTGTCATAGGTGTTTGCACTAATAAAATGCCACCATTTGCTTAATCATTTGTGAAAATGCCATCTATCCAATTTCTGTACCCGCTTGTCCTGTACAGCTTCATGGGGGCTCGTAGCCTACCCCAGAGGCTATAGGCGCAAGGCAGGGAACAACCCAGGATGGGGGAACAACCCAGGATGGGGCACCAACCCATCGCTGATTTATGAAAAAGGTCAAGTAACATACTAAACCAGGATTTAACTGCAATGACTACAGTAACGTAATCCTTCAAGAAAACACAACGATGAAATAATAAAAGCTGCATTGTAAGTTTAATGAATGAAAGAGGGAATTGAGGCATTTAAGAATTAAGTATCCTTTCGTAGTACAATCCTGGATAAACCAGTGCCTTAAGGTTATTTTGACATTACACACTTTCCCACCGCAAGAAGTTTTACAGAATCAGAACTATTTCAGGAACCAGGAACTTCTGTCAATCGATCAATCAATCAATCAATCAATCAATCAAGCAATTAATCAATTTTTATGTGTATACTGTAGTACTGTTTTAACCACAGGGTCTGTAAGTGTTTTACATGCATTTTAAAAGAAGAAAATTAAATAAGTAATTAAAATAAGCACTAAATAAACAAACAAAAAAATAAATAATAAAATGGCACCAAAAACACAGGACTTTATCCGCTCACATTCTGTGCAGGGGATTTTAACCCCTACCACACAGGGAACTCTAGTCCATACCTTGCCAGGGACCAATGGCAGCTCTAGCTTGTGTTTTTATGAAGACATTTGTAACAATACAAGTAAAGAATGATAAACTTTACAAATATTTAAATATTAAAATATATACCAAATAAGAGTGATAAATATTAAAAAGAAGTAACAAAAACAGAAACAGATTGTAGAAAACTGAAGAATTACTGCACTATTACCCTCTTAGCTAACAAACACACTAGTGTTATACCAGCCTATTTCATTACATGTATAATATTATTCTCATAAAGAGGTGAAACGGCTGCATTCCTTTATCTTCTGCAAGTTCCCCCTCCTCGTCTTTCCTCCTCCTTCTAAACCGGCCACCTGATGTCTTAGACCTTTTCTTATCCGTTTGTGTTAATTTAGCACTGGAGCATCGATACATCACCCATCCCCAACGCTGTCGACCAAGAGTCGAGACTGAGCAAATTCATCTTGCCGGTGGGCAGACCGCCTTTATATTATTATTAACGATTTCGCACAAACAAGAAAAAAAATGCAACAACACGTTTGTGAAACTACATATTCACAGTATTGTGAATGAATTGTGATTTATATGGTAGCATTTGATAGTGTCATTGATTTTGCTAGCTGCATTAGTAGTTATAGGCGCGCTATTTGCTACATTGCCCTGTTCCCACTATCTCGGGTGTCCGGTGGGCTCCGCCCCCTTCCCATCTCATTCTCTTCTACTTCTGAGTGACAGCCTGCCTAACTAACAAAGCAGAATAAAGGTGCCCATTCCAGCAAGGTTAACTGGCCCAAACGGTGGCATGATATCATTCGTGTGATGTGAAAAATGATCCAGTAGAAAATCAATCGTGCAAATGACACAATTCTGAATATTTTTTTGGAGGGTGCTAGTGTGTATGTGTTGAAAATGCATAATAATGTGTAGTACATGTTTAAAAAATCATTACGTTCGGGGTAAATTCAGCTTCATTCATCCCTCTTGCAGTGGAAATTATACATTTAGATGTAGTGAGAAAAATTACGTTTACTTATAGAATATTTGCTATGATCACAAAGTGCTGTCTGTGTGGATGGTGGGGGCCGCTTAGCAGCCGACCAGGAGGAAGGTCACACCAATAAGTGCGGAGCTGGTTCTGACCGGCTCTGTTTGATTGCACACAGAGAAGACAGTAACTGTGAAGCTTTGTTCTTATCTCATAGAATGATAAACATGAAGCATAAAGGAGCTGCACAAATAATTCTGGGCACTTCTTGTATGCGGATACGGTGTCCCGGCTTATTTGCTGCATCAGATAACCTAATAAAAAACTTCACTTTATTTCAAACTTCACTTTATTTCATATCCTGTCATTGACTGTTTTTCCACTACACCCTCTCACTCAGTCTTATTCAAATATCTCTTCTTGGGTGCTAGAGAAAGCGTCCATTCCGGACAGCAGCGTAGCCAATAACCGATACAAGAAATGCACATAGCAACATAAAATTAGCCAATCAGCATCCTCGAACTGGATGCCCAAAGACTGATAAATTTATTACCCCAGACGGAGTCCTGGGCATTTGCTGGGAGCCCCAGGCCACTAGAGGCGCAGCAGGAGGGCTTGCAGTAGTATTGCACAGTCTCCTTGGGTAGGCATCTTGGTGCAGTCATATTCCATATACTCCATACGCCGATGCAAAATAATTTTATAAAAGCAAAATAAATTAAAATGAAATAATAGGCAATAGTATAAAGAGAGAATGGATTTCATTGGCTGTGACCCACACACATTGAAAGCAAAATGGTTGTGAGCCTCCCGCTGTCCTTCTTGAGCACATTGTTAATTATATGGTTTTTCAAACGTCGCGGGCAACACTGAAGCAAATGGAAATAACTAAAGGTAGACTGCTGATAGAGGGGGTGGCATGGTGGTACAGTGGTTAGCACTGTTGCCTCACACCTCTGGGACCCGGGTTCGAGTCTCCGCCTGGGTCACGTGTGTGGAGTTTGC
>JAODLC010000140.1:27518727-27542621 GCA_026781145.1 Hippopotamyrus pictus | reverse complement strand
TAATTTTTAAAAATATATGTCGTGCAGTTTATATAAGTGCATGACATGGCGGGGTCTCGGCAGCCGAGGCCAGAGAGCGTAATCCCGGACACTACTACTGCGATGCACCGCAGAGCACTTACCTCTAATGGTCCCGACATTTAATTGAACAGCGTTTAAATTCCTGCAATGCTGGAAGCACGATTGTAGGTAATACTGCAAGAAATATTATAAATAATCGGACTGTTTTGCTTGGATTAGTTTTGTTTGACTTTTAAGTCAGTGTCTTTTAATTTTAAATGTAGCATTTCCTGCAAATATTTTGCCGAACGTTCGCGCAATTTAATTACTTTTGTGGAATGTATTTAATACGCCTACCACTTTCAGCATTATAACAGATTTTCTGTTCTACTATTTGAATCCGTACACTTCTGATTTCAAGTCTATTCCCATAGTCACTTAATCACTTTATTACCTGCCGTTGGCAGTGACTGATAGCCCACTATTACTACTGGATAATCGTGTTTATAATTAATTAACCATTATACATATCAATTGTCGTGTGAGGGTAAAAAAAAATATTTTTTATGGATATCTACATATACTGAAATTCTAATTAAATATGGGTGTAAGAGTAGACGTCTAAGATCACTATACTCGTACAGCGAATACGAAACCATACTGTCGGGGACCTGAGAGAAGTAAATGCACTTTGCTGCCACATGGGGGCGCTGGAGGTGACACAATACCCTGGACCGTGACCCTTTAAGAACAAGCCGTTTCTGCTTTTCCTTCAAAGCGAAAAAAAGATGTGGTGAACAAAGTATAAATTAGCGTCGTTTCTTATTCCTTACGCGCAGTGCGAATGGCCCTGGTTGATTAACAGCAACTGTGAATTTACAGTCCCCTTAAAATATGGTTGTTTTTACAAATGCAATATATCGTTCTCCTTAAGTGCATTTGTACGCATTGGTAAATTAGACGAAGAACAGCACTGGTAAGTTTATTTTAGTTTGTAATAACCGTGTGCATGATTTAATTAATCGTTAATGTTATACGATTTGAGACATTGGGCAAAACGAGAATCAGGCTTTGTTTATGGGAAATGCTGTCAACTTGTTGGTTGTTGAAAGCCGTACGCGGCTTTATATGAGTTCGCACCGTGCTCCGGGGTTCCTTCGCATTTTGACGCAGAAGGGGACCGGCTTCCATCTAGTCCGATTTCGTCGTGGCTTGGTATCACCGGCGAGCAGCTGTTTTAATAACGCCGTGTCCCCTCGCTTAGCTGTCTATCCGCGCTACATCACAGGTTCCTTCAGACGGAAAAATAATTGGCCGTTTTCCCTCCTAGAAGGGAAGGGACGATCCGGTGGGATTTGAATCCGTGGTTCCCTTTCTATGAAGCCAAACTAGCTGCTGATTATCCATACAGACTGTATTGAGTTAGACGCGGTATTAGCATTAAATTGCTTTTTCCGCGCGCGCGATTTCCTTCAGACATACATTCATACGTTTTTAATCGATTTGAAAAAAAATATATATTAACTTTAGAAAATATTGACGCTTTATTTCCATTTATTTTTTTTATCGTGAACGTTGTTTTAACATGTAAATAGAAATTAATTTTAATTATAGAATTTGTTTAAGCCGGATTTACTTTATACGAATTCTTAAAGACTGTTTTCTAAATGGCTGCAAGGGGGTACAAACGAAAATAATTGTTTTCAATAAATACTCACTATCCAATATTACTGAAAAATACACACCAGGGTCGGAGAAGCGACTGAGAAAAAAATACGTCAACACCTTTTTTTGAGGTAAGACAACTAAACAGCACGGGCGACAAGTTTCCACTGAAACTTTTCACGCCTTTTTTCAAACACCCGCGATTCGTTTATTCTGTAAACAAACTATAATTTGTCACTACATTTATAAGAAAAGAACTGCTGTAGAAAGAGGGGGAAATCAAATTATGCGCAAAATTGTATATCTTTAAACGTTAGATACTGTTTTGAATATTAAAATGTTAAATGTTAGAAACAATTTAATTAGTGGTTTAAAAACTTTATTGGGTTTATAAACACCCTTATGAATAATATTGTACAGATAAATTTATGTAGGCCTATATGTTTGTTTGTTTTTATTTATGCATATATTGATGTCCCCCTTTTCACACAAAAAAATATTGAAATTGATGCGGCCGTTGAACGCGGTCCATGATTAATTAGTGAACCACGAAGAAAGACTTCGGCGCATAACGCACGTGTCAAGGAAAAAAGGCCCCGTAACAGGCTGCTAATGAGAAACCAGTTATCTCTTAATGCGCTTGTGGACTCGCCATTCAAGTTAAAGTATCTCCAAATAGGACGCGTCTGGCTTCAATACACAACGATGTGTACGGGCCTATATATGTGTGTGTGTATGTATATGTGTTTATACACACGGGGAAGATAAAACTAAATTCCTGCGAGTTTCGGACGCCCAAATTTCAGTCGTGCGTTGAGAGGCGATTTCGAGGTTGAATCAGATTTAGAGGCCGTGCGCACACAATCCCTGGTAAATGTTCAATCATTGAAGCTCCCACATGGTGGTAAATATATTCTAAGTATTCATCAAAGCAGTTTAGAGAAAATAGCTGTAAAGCGATTATGAGTTTTAGTGCAAGTCTTTCTGAAATTCAACACGTAGCCCACTTGGCACAAACTAGTTTCTCGACGCAGAAAGATGTTTAAAAGTGAAACTACCCCTTGAAATGTTTTCTTGAAGGGTTCCGAGCCGTTCGTGTTAATTAGCGTGTGTCTAATTAAATTAATGTCTGCTTCGTTCGGCCAATGGGCAGGGGGGAAAAACGGGGGAATGTTTGCCACGGATGTCCCGAAGCCCCTCCCATGACGCTCATGGCAAATTAAGAAGGCGATCGTATATAAGAACCCCGAAACGATTTTTTTTAAATCACTATCAGATTAGTGGGAGTCGTGGAAAAAAAGCTGGAGGTGTGGCTGCGTAGGGCAACCACGGACAGCAGCGGGAAAACGGGGGACAGTCTCGCGTCTGAAGGCAGCCTTTGCGTTGCGTGGAGGCTTTTCTGCTGCGCCCTTCTTAAAGTCTCTGTGTCGCTTTTCAAGGATGCAGTTGGGAGAGGGGATTTTGTCCAGCGCTGCCGTCAACTTGCCCAAGACTTTTTACAACCTTTCGTCATCGGACGGCAATAACAGCCCTGGATCATCGCAGCTAGAATTTCAGGACGTGGATCGGACGGAATCCGAACCAGGCAGCGGGCCCAAAAAGTACTTAAGCGGCGGAGGAAGCACTATGCTGGGCGAGGGAGAGAACGAGAACTTCTCCGGAACTAAAACGACATCTGATGGAAGAAAAAGTTCTCCGGTGGTCGGTGAAGACGACCTTTCAAGTGGTAGCCGGTACAACATAGACGGATTCGGTTCCGATCGCTATTTCATTTCATCGTCGTCGCAGCAGACGACCGATGTGGCCAGTCCGTGTTCCCTGTTCCCGTATGCGAGTCAGGCTGGGACTGTTTATCCCGGGTCCAATGGATCCAGGTATTCGGCCTCTCTTCACTATGGATCTGTCCTGCCACCGACGGGGTTTTCCTCTGCTGTTTGCGCCAGCCGCAGCCAGTTTGGCTCAGGGTATCAATTTGGACAAGGTCCTGGGTGTTTGTACCCGTCTTACGCGGGCACGGGGTCGGGTATTGGCTCCGTACCGATCACCGGGACTGGGACGAGGGCTCAAGTTTACCTCTGCAATCGGCCACTGTGGCTGAAGTTTCATCGGCATCAAACGGAGATGATCATCACCAAGCAGGGCAGGTATGCTGGTGAACGGCAATTGCTGCCTTTAACATTACGAACATTAACCATATCTTTTAAACGTGTGTGTGTGTGTGTGTTTTGTTCCTTATCAGTATTTAAATTACTCGATTTAATTAAAACAACGTGTAATACATCCCAAATAAATGCGTTAATTAAATGTCATACTAATTAGTGATATATTCAGATAAACCAGTGAGAACAATATTAAGCCGCGTTTTTGTTGGAGGTGTAGCAAATTACCACATCTAGATCATTTGGAGTTTGAGTGTGTATTTATACACGTGTAGCCTCAAATAATATAAAACTTTTCTTGCCGTTTCCGTTAAGGTATTTTTTAAGAACACTCAATATTTGCTCGCTTTTTTTTTCGGCAGGCGCATGTTTCCATTTCTCAGTTTTAATATCACTGGGTTAAACCTCACGGCCCATTACAACGTCTTCGTTGAGGTCATCTTGGCCGATCCGAACCACTGGCGGTTCCAGGGAGGCAAATGGGTGACCTGTGGAAAAGCCGACAATAATATGCAAGGTATTGCCAAACAACTTTACGGAATTTTGCAGCAGCCGAACATGGTCACTGATCTGCGCGTCTTAAGTTATAATCGGACCATGTGGTACGGATTGTCTCGTTTTCGTTCCTGAGGCTGATCGATTAAGACCCGGCAATTTAGGCGAACGCTGCTATTACACGATTATCCTGAAGTGTACTGTGATGAAGTGTTCAATTTTTATTTTATTACCTTTTTTGTAAGGTAACAAGATGTATGTCCATCCGGAGTCTCCAAACACGGGGGCCCACTGGATGAGGCAGGAGATCTCTTTCGGAAAACTGAAACTGACTAACAACAAAGGCGCCAATAACAGCACTCAAGTGAGAATGCCCTCTGCCACGCGCTTCTGCTCGATTCTGACGACACTCCGTTCGTTTAAAAAAAAAAAAAAAATCTTACATTGCAAGTGCAATTATGTTGTGGCAAGACTAATGACTCATTTTAAGTATTTGCCCTCCTAATGTAATATTCACTAAGGTCTGAAATCTACACCTCCCCCCCACCCCTTTTACCTTTTTACTTAATTTGAATTTTAAAAATGCCACAGACTATGCTGTGTGTTCCTTCACTCTAGAATGGCTCACACATTTCTAGGGTAAACTGATGGCTTCTTTCTCACCTCTGTAACCCCTGTATAGATGATCGTCCTTCAGTCTCTACACAAATACCAGCCACGGCTGCATATTGTGGAGGTCACAGAAGACGGCGTGGAGGACATGAGCAGTGACTCAAAGACTCAGACCTTCACTTTCCCTGAAAACCAGTTCATCGCTGTCACTGCCTACCAGAACACTGATGTATGTGGGCCGGTTCAGGATAAATCACTGGCTCGACTGAGCCACAGGACGAGCGCTTCGTCGTATTATAAAAGTTCTAAAAGATCTTTCGTTTTTTCATAGATCACACAACTGAAAATTGATCACAATCCATTTGCAAAAGGCTTCAGAGACAACTATGATTCGTAAGTATTGGCATGCATGTGCATTGGGGGGGGGGGTTTAGTCCTTAACATTGTCCTTGTTCAGTTGTCTAGTGAATGACCACCTTCCGTTGCAGCATGTATACGGCCCCGGAGAGCGACCGGCTGACCCCGTCCCCCACCGATTCCCCGCGCTCCCACCAGATCGTGCCGGGTGCCCGCTACTCCGTCCAGCCCTTCTTCCAGGACCAGTTCGTGAACAACCTTCAGCAGAACCGCTTCTACAACGGCGAGCGGGCCGTGCCACAGACCAACGGGCTGCTGTCGCCGCAGGGGGAGGACGGGACCCCGGCACAGCGCTGGTTTGTGGGGCCCATGCAGCAGCCAGGCTCCGGGAAGCTGGAGCTGGGGGCCTACGAGGGAGACTACAGCAGCGGGGGCCTACTGCCCTACAGCTTAAAGCCCCTCCCGCTGCAGAGTCCGCACAGCCTTGGATACTACGCCGACTCGGCGTTCACCTCCATGGCCACCAGCTGGGGTCCCCGGGGTCCTTATCAGCGGAAGGTGGCCACAGGTCTGCCCTGGTCCCCGCGGCCCAGCCCCCCGGGCTACTCTGAGGACCACCTGTCCAGCAAGGACAAGGCGCGGGAGGAGGACGGGGCAACGGCTCCGGGCCCAGCCCCCGCCTGGATCGACACACCCCCATCTCTGAAATCGCTGGACTCCTCTGACTCTGGCATTTACCCCATGGTGTGTAAGAGGCGCAGAGTGTCTGCTGGCCATTCGAGCACAGAGAACTCGCCCACCATCAAGTGTGAGGACTTGACCACTGATGAGTATAGCAAGGAGACCACTAAAAATATGGGCTACTATGCCTTTTACCCGAGCCCTTAATTTTATTTAATTTTTAATGTCGGTCAGATTCCCTCCCCCAAACGTCCCCTGGACCCCTCCAGCCCTGAAGTCCCGTTTCTGAGCAGCGTGCTACTGTGTAACTTAAGGTGCCGAAATGTACATCACGCAAGTCGTGCGAATATTTGATCATCGATGTTACCCCCCTACCCCCATTTATTTTGATAAGCATGCCCCATCCCTTATTTTATACAGATGTGATCTATTTATTGACGGCTCTTTCCTGTACAGTATTTGTGCAATGTACAATGTGCGGTATCTTGTACAAAAATGTCTACATGCCAGTGTTACAGAAATCGATAATAAAAACGGCTCGCGTGCTTTTCAGAGTTTTCGTGGTCCTGAAGCCATAGTAGTTAAGGCTGCGTGCTGGAACACATTAAGTATTTGTCTCACCTCGTGCCATCCGTGTCCGAACTTTTAGAAGTAGCCTACCAGATAATATTTGTGAAACGGCGAAGCTGTGCTCGCGACGTTGAGGGGGTGTATGCATTTGCGCCCCTCTAAGTAACATTTCTTCAAGTTTTGATTAAAATTTTAATTTTGTGATCAGGTTCGCTTTGTTCTTTTTTCTTTTTTTTTTTTTTTTTTTTTTTCTTTTCTTTTTTTTTTTTTAAATAAAAGGGTTGCGTTTTACCTAATCGCTGAACATGTTGTGTTTGAGATGACACGCGTGAATGAGTGAATTTGCGGGGGCAATTGCCGTTAAGGTTTTATTAGTTTCATTTTTTAAAATCAGATTTTAACCTTGGAAACGAAAGTTGGAACTGTGTGGGTTGTAGGGGATGGCTCTCAAGTGCAATGTTATTGCAGCCTCGACAAAGACCCTTTGAAATGTCTGACTTAAAAATCTAAAGATATTTTGCAGCGGTATATGTAATTCTACAATTTCTTGCGTGAAATTGTTTAATTGCTGCGAAGTCGGGGTACTAACACAATATCAAAAGTGCTACATGGTTTAAACGCTTCTGAAAGTTTGACAGGACTTGAGGGGGAATCAGTTTTTCGCTTCGAGCTTTACACTTAAATATTTTTTAGCTCGTAGGGAAAACTTCGTCATAAATTAAAAAAAAAAATCCGTCATTTAAAAGTGAAAGCTACTGTGTAAGATGTGTTTATAAATTTTAGTTTGGTAAAGGCGATAAATATGCGGCTGATTTTATATTTGGTATATGATATATATATATATATATATATACACATACCCCCGGTCTATTGTATAGAGTTGAGACAAAAAATGGAATTTTAATAGGTGACATTTCTGGAAAAATATACATGAGCTTAACCAAAAATGACAAATCAGATCGTCAAAGTAATTGCGGGGCATAGTTTATTGTAATTTTTTGCCCATATTCTGGAATAATAGCTGCTGGTGTGGTGGGTATTTAACCGTGCAAAGCTTCAGCGCTGCAGTTACTCCGTGTGGCTGCGTGACCTCGCCCGTGATGCTCGCTTCTCTGGTGCTGAGTGTCCGAATAGCAGCGCGTCTGCTACACGCAACTTCGCTCTTGCTCGCTGGAAAGTTCTGTGTCCCCCAGCGCTGCTTTTCTCGCAGCTAAGTCGTGTAGGTTTGCTCATGCTTTTAGATTATTTTTTGCTGGTCTTTATCATGTTCACTGACACGCCGGAACCTTCGATTTACGCCTTGCTGTTTACCGTGACGCTGCGGCTATAGTACAAAGGAAACAGCCGAGTGCCGTTTTATCTCGTTTTATCGGCAGGTACCGCCTTTCTATCGGAAAACCATTTTGCATACTTCTTTTTTTGTAGCTGGAGATATCTTCATGTCTTATCAAATTTTGCAAAGCTAGTGAGTAATAATCGCAACCAGTGTTACACGTAAAACAGCATATAAAAATTATATATTTGTGAAAATGTCCGCGAATGGTGTATCAGTGTGCCCTGGGATGGGGTGGCGCCCCATCCTGGGTTATTCCCTGACTTTCACCCTTAGCTCCCGGGAGAGGCTCCGGCCCCCCGCGATCCTGCATAGAACAAGCGGGTATGGAAAATGGAAGGACAGATGCATGACAGTGTATGTGATAATAGAGGAACATTACAAAATTATTTCCATCAATAGAAACATCTGTTTCGATGTTTATACTGTTTTTAATATCAATGAGAAAATGTTGCTAATTTCGATTACATAGTACATATTCTGACTTGCTTTCGCTATAAATTAAACCGGTTATACGTATACTTTTAGAAAAGTTGCTTGTTATATATGCTTGAAATTTACAATCATTTTAATCCTCCTGTGTTGATAATGTACGATCGGCTTCTTGCCCACGCTGCAGGTCAATGTGTGTGTACGCATGTACACTCATACCGCCTTACCACCTCAGAGATTTCTTTCACCCACAGGTTCAAAAGGAAAATACTTCTGAGATTATAACCGACAGGGAAGAAAAACCCCTCAAGCCACAATCAGATCACCTACGTTTTCTTCAAATTTACTCTCTTACAAGAAATCATAAGACTGAACATTTTTACTCTTTAGAATATCGCAAAATAGCGAACGGACGCTATGGTTTGACAAAACACAAATATGGACGCTGAGTATTTTTGGAATGACCCGTACAAATTTGTAATATAAATAATGAAATAAAGAAACACAAAAACGCAAAGGAAACGCACTACAAATACTATCATTTGATTTTAAAAAATAACATCGTTATTTAGGGAATTAACGAAAATTCCACAACTAACCTCTATATTTGATATCAATTAATGTTACTATTTGGTGATTTTCTTTTACTTTTTAAAATTTTATGTTATTCTTTGTTTATAAAATAATGTGTTATTTTATTAACAATTGCACCTGCACGTAACATGCCGCGTTCAGCTTATGGGGAAAAGAAATATTTATTATGTAGATATTTTTACGTAGGTGTTAATGAAACAGGATGTGGACAATAAATTCTTATTGTAATACATTTTTACACCTGGTAGGCCTAATTTAATTTTAGTTAATATTGTAGCAAATGCTTAATCGCTTAATCTACTAGACAGTAGCTCAGACGTTGCGACAGGGACGGGAACAAATAAAGCCACAGTGACTTTTACTTCGTTACTCTTTTATAGGCTATATGTATTTTATACAGTTGGCTATGTTTAACTTACGTGACTCATATTCTTTAAGGTTATTTTGCTAACACCTAGAATACAATGGCTTTGGTCCAAGGCCTCAGTCGGTCGGAATACAGTAACAGCTTGTTTTTTTTTTTTTTAAATCACCGATCTCTACCTGCTCCTGGTTTTTCATCGTTATTTCGAAGCATGTAAGCGAAATAGAAGCGAGTATTAAGGATCCTGTTAACTTTGAGAGAGGTTAGGTCGCTCCGACAGGCCTTGGCGTTTGAATTAATGTAACTGCAGATTATTTTATCTGCATGGCGTGCAGGACAATTTTATTTAAAGAGTTTAGATCCATCAGCTTCCGTAAGCGTCCAGCGACTGTTTCTGAATTAGCATATCATTCTACAGGCAATTGCGTTATGACACAACACTAAAGCATGCACTTACTGGTGTGACTGGAAGGTTTGTAAAACAAAGAAGTAAACGAACGAGATCAAGATCAAGTAAATCCAGGCGGTAATCCAGCATATCAATAATCTTCTGTACTGAGCGATACACCTATTGCTGGTTACGTCATACACTGCCAATGACTTCTTGGTGTCTCATAGCAGAAAAGCAAATATCACATCAGTCAACTGGCACAATGGCACCCAGCTACAATGGCTAGTTTTTTATGGTTTTTATAGGACCTTAAGGCTGCCATAGTGCATCTTACGTAAATGTGTTTTTTTTTTTTGTTTTGCTCGTAGCTTGTGTCCCAGATGTGCTTCACGGGACATCCCAGCACCATAAAGATAACACTTGTATTCAGGGGTGTACATATACAAAACGCAGCTATGGCTTCTCCTGCACAGCCTTGTGACGGTGTTTTATGTTGCATCGAGACATCTTGCGCCACACTGCATTCTCAAAAGTCACCCCCTCCTGGCCAAAGACAGTGTTAGCTTTCTGAGCCTAGCATGGCGCCCCCAGTCCGACGTTTTCTCACCTCTAAAAAGCAGTTGTTGTGGTTAATGTTTTTATTATTATTTAATAATAATAATAATAATAATAATAATAATTATTATTATTATTATTATTATTATTATTATTATTAATAATGATAATAATAATAATAATAATTATTATTATTATTAGGCTCCAGACCTACCCAAGTGATGGTAGATAGATGATGACTGTTTAATAGTAGTGTTTAATAGTATTAATAATATTAATGCTATTAATATTAATAGTTTTAATAGTGTTTAATAGTATTAACAGTAGTGTTATTAGTATTATATAGTGAATATAATAATGTTGAGCAGTCAAAACAAACCTAGCCTACGTCTTCTATCCCATGACAAGGAGAATTCTACGTTAAACAGCTCAAGTGTATTTCCCAGTGTGGCAGATGAGGCTTCCCAGTGCGGCTGAGGAGGCTGCCCTGTGCGGCAGAGGAGGCTTCCCAGTGCGGCTGTCATTAGCCCTGGTTTTGCTTAAAGCTGACTGGTTATAATTTGCCCCCCCAATAGCACCCGGCTTCACTCTGTTTCTATCCTGCTTTTGTTCTAGCGCAGAAGTTTCTAGAAGCCCAGAAGGCTTCCTGTAAAGGATGACAAACATCCTAGAGGAGCAGACGGAAGCAAAGGCCTTTAGCAGACAGTTGGGGTCTTTAATAAAAGTTAAATACTGTCACACCCCCTTCAGTACTCTTGACTTTGTTTGTTAATTTAATGATTTCTGTTTCCATGAGGCAAAAAAAACAAAACACAAAGTAGTGTAGCACATGACGGCCTGGCCTGGTAATACTTCCGTTTTTTGCACTGTTATCCTAATTTTCTCCTGTTTGAATTAATTTAAATACCTCAGCACCTCGCCTTTCTTATTTTAGTTGAGTATGCTGTTGAGCTCCTTGACTGAAACGTAAGTGTCTGACTCACGCCAATTAACACCTTCAAATGGGGTTCTGATGCTCCGACTGGTGTCAGACGGCCCGACTTGTGCATAAATGTAACTAATTAATCCTCCTAGGATCGCTGCCAGAATCAGAATCTCGGAGGTGCAGCGAGGGGGTGCGGTTAAGAGTTAGGGCCAGGGTTAGCTTAAGGTTTGACCAGTTTATCTGTCTCTTTAAACAGTGGGCCGGGCTTTTGGGACCCTTGGTGTGGAAGGGTAGTATGGGCTGGCTTGGAAGGGTGGGGGGAGGGCGTTTGATGTGTGTAAACAGCCTGTAACATGGGGGCCTGATTTGTGCAAATGGGGCATAATGTAGAGCCTTCATTGGTGGATTTGTGGAGTGCAGTGTTGGAGTTTGATGGCTCAAACTGCATATCAGGGCACAGAGTGGGGACTTAATGAATTTCTATCAATAGGGTGTAGCGCTGGGGTTTGATTTGTGTAAATGCTGTAGGTCTGATATATTTAGGCACATTAACACATGGGATAATTACCCGCAAACAGGAAATGTCTCATTCCCTTTCTGTTTAGTTCTTCATGCCGTCTACATAATCTATTACACCACTTTGTCAGACTTGGCACACCGCAATATGAATGTTAGGCTTGTCTAAACAAATTGTAATTAACAACAGTAAATGAGGCCTATAATGATGACTTACCCACCTTGGTCCTAGAAGGTTGCAGTGCCTATTAGGCTAGTGAAACAAAAGACTTGACCTCATTAGTCGTTTTCCCTTTGTAAACCAGCCTACCCCATGACGAGGAGAATTTTGCATTTAAACAGCTCAGATTTGTCAATTTGCATATCTTACCTTTCAGGAAAGCACTTCATGATCTTCACAGCTTCCATTATCACTGAATCATACTTAGCACATCTGGGATTATAACTTGGAGGCAACGGTGACGTCCGCTGGATGGGGGGCCCCCCCCCCCCCCCCCAACCACCGCGTTTCAGGCGTATCGCGTGTCAGACTCGGGCACAGCTGACAATCCCGTGAGCAATCAACACTTCGCTCTGAAGCAGTGCAGTAAGGCGCGTTTGCCATCTTCTGCGAGCTGTGGGCCAAAGATGTGAAGCACAAGAAGTTGGATTGAAGGGAGCGCAGGCAGCCAGAGCTGCGCTGTAAAATCAACGAAAAAGACAGGGCCTCCATGTGGGGAGACGTCAGCCCCTTTAGCCCTAAGACTGTGGTGTTAGTAGAGTTACCCCTTGATGCCGAGCCCTTCCCGCGAGTCAGACGCCTCCCAGGATGCTGAAACTCCATGAGGTGTGGGTGGCTGGCACCTATGTCAGAAAAACAATGCATCATCCAATAAGATTTCTAGGAAAACTAGACGACGGTCTGCCGCCAATGAACATTCATGACGAACACTGAAGCGCCGTTAGTCCACTTAAGCATTTAGCAACATGACCAATGAAAGTACTTTTTCTTACTTCTGTAAAGTGAATGATCTACAAGCCGTCGTCCACTTACAACCTTTGCGATTTACGACGGATCGACTTTACAACCGTTGTGCGACCACGAGTATGTGACCTGGACCACGTCACTTCTGGCAGAGCCTTGTTGCCCAGCGTGAGTGTATGACAGTCTCCGTCGTGAGCGTATGACAATCTCCGTCCCAACTGCCAGCAGCCCTAGTATCTCCACAAGAAGATAGTGATTAAATGGTTAAAAACACCAAAAAATATGATTTAAAGATGATATAATTTTATTATATGGTATACTATACACAATGATTTTTGCATATAAAATAAAGGGTCAATTTACAACCAAATCGACGGTCAGTCGGAACGATCGCGGTCATAAGTTGACGACGACCTATACTGGCTGAAAGTACCAGCAAGGCTTCAAGACTCAGGGCTGAAACATAATAACATTAATGTCGATTCTCTTATGTAAGAAATACAAGTTGTTTTCATAGGTGATGTCATGGCTGTTCTGTAAAAGTGGCCCCTCGTCTTGTGAGTTGCCGGACTGGCGTTCTTGCCTGTTGGTTGTTCCTTTGCAGGTGTCACCTCACAGCACGATGGCACATAATCCCAATTGTGGACATGGCTGGGACAGCCAATCAGATGAGTTTGCACCTAGACGAGCAGTTGTTTAAGGAGGGGCATGGCTGAAAGAGCCAATCAGGGGATGTGCGGTCAGGTAAGAAGAAGGGCACAGCGGCTTAGACTAAGGCCTAAACTGCTCTTCCAGTCAGGCACATTCCTGGACACCCCTTGATGGTCTGGATTCAGGACCCTGGAGAGCGTTAGCGTGTCCCAAAGTTTATCATTACAGCAAAACTCATATACCCTTGCAGCTGGTATTAGTTGTTAAACATTATAATAAGTTACAATTTCATCATGTAATTTTAGTTTCACTGCAAATACACACGTATTGCATCTCATTCTTCTGACTGAACTCTCTAATCAGAAATAAGGAAAACCACGTGCATTTAATCAAAAACATTAAGTGACAAAAATTCTGAATTTTCAAAGTATATATGGGAAAAACAAATTCCCCAAAACGATTCAATCAAAATAAAATACTTTTTCGCTTTTACGTTCAATGAAAACGGTGCCATTTGCCAAAGGTGCCACAAACCACAAAATTCAGTGATTGCTTTTTGGCCGGTGTACTGTAGGTAAACTCGCCTGAGATCAAGTCGCTGACAATCGCGTTTCGGTTTCTGTTTTCACTTGCATATGTTGGAACTGGGCGACGAAACAGGAAATCTTACCCAGTTCACTTAAAGTCTGCCGCGCTGAGCTTTCGAAAACGCACGGCGTCGCAGGATTCGAATCGTTCATCGTGCACATAAAGCATGAAAGAGTTACGGTTGCCTTTGGTGCGTGTTTACCCGTAAAAAGAAAAAAAAATCTCAACACAGTACTAACCACTAACATTTTTTAATGAAAAAGTGGATTTGTGAAGCTTTTAAACGATGCTTTTAAAGGAACGACTTAATAGTAATTCAGTCACAACTCAAGTACAAATCATGAGCAAATATAGTTTGTGGTTAATTTATACATTACGTAAGAGTGAGTTCATGATTAATTAAGGCTAAATGTACTATATATTTGTGTCCCCTCAAGTGAAGTGTTACCAAAATGTGATATATAACTTATGTTTGTAAAATATTTAGTAGGAATTTTTGTAGGGCTATTGTGTACTGCTTGAATGTTGCTAAAGCAGTTTATACTGAAAAATAACTTGCATGAAGACTGAAGATATAATCCCCTGACTGATTCTTTGAATATGGCACAGTGTCTCAGCACTGGGGCCTTGTACCACCACCATTATGGGTTTGGTTCCAGTCCCAGTTCCACATATGTGGCTTGAATCCTTTCCCTGCTTCCTCCAGGTTCCCTCCCACGGCCCTTCGCTGGGCTGGCCTTAGCGTGCCTGTGAGTGTGTGTATCTATGTGTGCTCCGTGACAGACAGGGCCTCCATCCTGGAGGGCACCCTGCCTCGCCCCCACGCCCTCCACTAACTGGGACGAGCTCCAAGATCACTGTGACCTTGAACTGGATGAGCAGTTCTGGGAAATGGATGACTGGTAAATACTGGGAGCTGAGAGACAGACGCAGGCTACATGTAAATATGTGCCGCTGACAGTATACAGTGATTATTTTTCTTCATGTCAATCTTTTTCAGTTAATCCCTTTTACTATTTATATAATTACAAGCAAGATGATGCACTGGGAGCTGCACAGAAGGCCGAACGAACCACGTCTAGGTGCATATGGATGTTTTATGGGGTTTCCAAGCGGTCAGAGGCATAAACGCATATCTGTGCATAAAATCGTAAGTCGCTTTAAAAACATGGGATGGAAGCTTTTGCCACGGCAGTGTGATTCATGTTACGTCACCTGTTCTCTCACAGGTGCGTTTCCGTTCTAGTCAGCGGTCAGTGGTCACAGATCTAGGTTTGCCAAATTGACTCCTGGGTGTGTGTGTGTGTGTGTGTGTGTATGGAGGGGGGGGCTGTTTTAAATGGGCAGGAGCTTTATGAAACACAGGAAAGGCCGTAGGAAAGGTTACAGCAGACAGAGCACCACGGAAAATTTAGCGGGACAGTTTTCAAGCGACCCCTGCACTTATTGGCCGACGCAGGTTTTAAAAATAAATATTTTAAGTCTCAGAAACCTTCAGCGTTCTCGCTACATTGTTTCTGTAATCAGCTGCTAGCCTTGGTCATGTGATCCAGGCCCTCAAGTGAGCTACAAGCAGAATACAAATTGATTGTGAACTTTATCTGATGAGTTACATTAAATAAAAGCTAATTATACATGAATATGATCTTTTTTTAGAGGTCAGCAGAGCATCAGGCCGCCCCAGCGTATGTGGTCACACCTACCTGTCCTTCGCGGTGTTTGTGCACTGCAGTATGCATATGGCTGTCACTGTTTGTTTACCTGTTATACACGTCCATACGTGCGTGCGCTAAAAGTTAGCCTCTCTGTCTTTGAGAGGTCAGAGAGCACAGGAGCTCACGCGCAGGCGATAGAAAGCAAGATGTCAGGCTAACAAACGCCTCAGCCGGAGACGGCCCTCTGCTGACTGTGCTCTGCTTTCAGGTTTTGCTGTTCTCCATGGAGTCTGAAGAGAAATAAAGTTACAGATTCAAAAAGGGATTAATAACTGGTCAATAAGCAACGGCCTGAGAATTTAAAGCAGACAGGCGTGACACACGGAAAACCTCTACGAGGAATACCACCATGGTCAACAGGGATCATGAAGGTTACACGAGAACCAGAAGACGACAAGACAGACATGGACAAATATATAGGACAAATATATATAAATCACATGCACTGCTGGCCAAAATTGTGGAAACACTTCCAATTGTTAAAGATTGCAGAACTTTATTCAACTGTTACTCCAGTTACTTATTTAATCATCCAATGTATATTTGTAAACATTTTTTTTTATAAACACTTTATATAAACATTTTATAAACACTAACGACAATATTCATTAGTAATTTTTAAAGCGGAATGCCAAAAATGCTAGGTGTTTCCACAATTTTGGCCATTTGTAGAGGAGACCAGGGATGGTTGTAACATTTTTTTTACATTTTTGCCTGTAGCTCGGAGCTTTTTTAAGGGATCACATTCAAAATTTGATACAAAATACATGACTGTGTATTCTGTTAAACGGCACTGGTTTCACACACAGTGAATGGTTTACCTTCAAACGCATGGTGTGAAATGCTACATTTTACTCCATAATCAGTGATAGTTGTAACATAGCCATGGGTTAAATGTTACATAATAAATAATGTAAAAAAAAATCAAGTTATTCAAAGTTACCTCTCAGTCAGCCAATAAAACAGTGCATCGCAACACCAGTCCTGGGGGGCCAATGTTACTGGCTTATTGAGAGGTCATCCTAGTAACCAACACCAGGCCCTCCATGGATCAGGTTCCCCACCCCTGGTCTGTGGCATTTCACCTTCTGACTTTGAAATGCAGAAGTTTCTGGGGCTTGAGAAGTGTGGAGAAATACTGTTACAGCCATCCCAGACTGTGATAGTCATGAACAAGTTTACCTTAGAATTAGGTGATCAGTGTTAACACACCACAGCACCCAGTGCACAACAACGAAATGTGTCCTCTGCATTTAACCTGTATGTGACTTTCATGACATAGCAGGGGGCAGCTAATTCAGCATCCAGGGAGCAGTGCTTGGGGGTGGTACCTTGCTCAGGGTACTTCAGTGGTGCCTTGCTGGTCGGGGATTCGAACCAGCAATCTTTCAATTACAAGTGTGCTTCCTTAACCATTAAGCCACCACAGCCCACAAAGAGTGACAATATTAGCACTCAGAACTTGTGTAAAAGATATTTACACTGGCACATGATTTTAGTTAGAATAATGTAACTGCAAAGATAGCAGTGCTATCACAAAAATAAATGAAGTAAAAAATTACCTTCTTACCTCAAATTCATTTTTTCCTTACAAATCTGAGTGTTTGTTACAGGGTGTTTGTTACAGACTAAACTGTGCATGTGCAGACTGAGTTATGTCATTTGTACCTTGTTCCTGATTTGAGAACTAACCCATGTTATAATCATCCCCAGTCTCCCCTATGTATTTATATATAGATTTGCACCCTAAAAAGTCTTGTGGTGTGTGGGATGACACTCTCACCAACCAAAGTCACTTCACCTTCCCCTGGCTGGTTAATTTCTGGGTTTTGTTTTTTTTTTTACTTTTTGCACTTTTACATTCATCACTACTTCCGCTGCATCTTTTCGACAGCCCGCTACCTGTGTCTTTGTGTCATTCGGAAGAATGATGAGAAATCAGCCGGCCCCTGAAGGTGGACCGGCCTGCAGTGTGTCTGACAGCCACAGGGGGCCCACAGTAGTTGGTCATACAGGAGTCCATGAGCCCCACCGAGGAGTCGCGCCTCTCCCCGCGTGATTTTCCACCTGCAGCTGCTTTTTTTTCTTTCTTTCTCAGATGCACTGCACCTTAAAGCGTGTGAAAGCTCTGGGGAGGTGGACGCGTGCAGGTTCGCGCCTCATTGGTCTGTGCGCCTGCAGGCGACGTGTTGCTACCCGAGAGGAAGCCCACATAGGTACAAAGGAACGTTACATTTTTGCATGATTACAGTGGGTTGAAATAAAATAAACTACCCTGTATTCTTCTATTAACAATTTTGTATTTTAAAGGGTTAGCGTTATTATTCTTTTTTTTTCTTTCATTTCGCTGTGAAAGAGTAAGATATACAACAGCCCAATAAATAATTCAGTGATTCGGTGATTCGGGCCCACGTTTAGGAGTTGCTGCTCGCCACCTTCTGGCCATTCATAGAAATTACACCTCCGCGTTCTTTATCTTCGTCCTTGTTAGGAGTTCCTGTCCTGGGCGATAAAGCTTTTTTTTGTAAAGCCAATAAACATCCGTGTTCTTGATTTAAAAATGAATAAAGGCTTCTCCGGCATCACCTGGGCATTTGGGGGTTTAGCTGTTGTCGCTTTCTGCCCTACTTAGGTTTGCTTTTTTATGGATTTCAAGGCCATTGTCGTGCAGATGAAGAAAGGAGATAAACAATGAGTTCACTGAGTGGTTTTAAATGATGTTTCATGGGGAATTTCCTTTAATGGCCAATGAAAATGCTCTCATAATATGTGTTTAAAGGAAAACAAATTTGCATGTTCAAGCATTTGCAACGGTCCTTATGTCATTGTTGTTTTGTGAGGAATTGTGGGTACGAGACACTGTCCCACGGGCAACACTAAGATGAAGAATTATGAGATAGACTTGGGCTAAAGTTTTAATATGATCCACATTTTATAGGTGCCCTTGCGTTGAACTACACACGGCGAACCCATGGAAATGAAGTTTAAACCACGACTGGAAAAGGCTCTTGTTTCTTTTACCTTTCACAGTTTTTCCTGCCGGGGGATCAGATGTTATCCTTAAACTTCCGATCGCTGCAGTTCTCTCTCGCTCCCTCTTCACATCATCCTATCTGTCGGAGGACGGCAGCTTTTCTGCCAGTATGATTTTGTACTGGTCTACTTACTGGCGCCTTGGTCTATAGTAACTCAGTGTGGGAAGGATATGGCCTGCTCACTCAGGTCAGTGAACGCAAAGATTGCTTAGGAATTAGTTGTCAATTTGCATCAATTCTGAAATCGTATGCGAGGAGGTAAAACATTTGATTTTCTGTAAAGTAAATTGTTTTAACAGGTAAATCACATTTTAACATGAACTCAACAAAAGGTCTAATGAAACATTTTTTTTTATTGTGTATTAATCCATCAGTGTTTGGTTGGATGTCAAAATTTTAGCGGTATCCATCCAACTTCTAACCACTTATCCTGGCTGAAGAAGGGGGGAGGTATTTTTAAGAGGGCACATGGCTAGACAAAGCAGATACGTAAAACATATATCCTTGACTAGTTTCTGGGGAAACACTTACTGGCCGTTATAGCAATGGCTTTTTAATACTTCAGCAGTTACCTCGCTATATTTGGGGGGGGGGGGGGTTCAAATAAACTGGTATCTTTTTTATACCAGTAATTCGCTGCATTACATTGTGAATGCTAATGATTTTTTTTAAATCGTTTTATTATTATTTTTTATCAATTTTATTTCGTGTTTTGACTGGTGACCTCTCATCTAAAGCACAATCAGTTACATAAAGGCGCCGTATGAACGCCAAAGGATCGCCTGCTGCTTATGTATGAAATGCGTCGTGTCGTTCCAGCGATGGAAATTCAGCCATCCGCGACGGTAATAACTCCGCCCGGGGTGGGGGGTGATTGGGGGGCGGGGGGCTTCAGTCATCTAGCCGGGTCTCAGGACTCGGGAGTTTGCGCAGATTTGCCTAAACCTCCGTCTCAGAGGACGAGTCGGTAATGAAACCCATATACCCGCGGCTTCATATTCTGCCTTATTAAGCAGGGAAAGGCCGCGAATCATTTCCTCGCAATCAGGGACCTCAGTTAATTGAACTCGGCGGATTAAGATTAGATGGATTGACTTTTTGATGATCTTCTGGTTTCAATCACTCTCTCGACGGAAAAAAGTATTATAATTCCTATTCAATGAAAATAATACAAAATCATTTTTGTTGTTGTTTTAATGGAGTTTGTGGCAGCAAACGTGCGTAATGGTAGAGGAAGGCATCGTTTGCATGCTGAATCCTCCGAGGCTGCCGGCCGGCTTGGCGCTGACACAATTTCTCAGATATCCTGGAGTTTAGTCCTGGGATTAATGCATGCGGCTCGGGGGCCGGCTTTGTATCTGCCCGTGCGGATGTAGAGCCAGGGACAGACCAATATAAACACAATGATTCGGACGGATGATCTTTTCCGGTGAACTGCCTACCTTTCATACACAGCCTAGACCTGCATCAGAGATAATCAAATGATATTCGGAGAGTAAGATATATATATAATATTTTCACAGTGATACCCTTGTATATATTTATGAAGAAAAGAGATACGAGATTGGACGTGGGGATGCTTTGGAAGCGAATTTATGAAACAGAAAATGAATATCTGATTTTTTTTTCTGAATCTAAGGCGGCGGAAAACGTTGTCAGTATTCATAAGAACACGTATCCGTGTCTAACTCGTTCTCTGAAAATAATGCCCATATCCAAGTGCGTATTCCATAGTGACAAACCAAAAGACATATGTCTCTGACTGTGTCTAAAGGTATAAAATCATGTAGGCTATAAGACCATAATAGTGGGAGAGAAGGCCATTAATCGGTAGAGAATTAATTTAGTTCTACGTGTTAGTTTGAACTGTAGAACAGCGTGGCAAGAAATCTGGAGCTCCGGCGTTTGGCTTTTAATAACGCTATCAGATGAAAGGTTTTCTGGAGCCCGAAGTTATCAGTAACTCACAGTGTTTTATCCATTTAGATGATGTTACCGTCTAACTCGCAGGCGATATCATCCTGTCACTCTTATTAAGTATACTTTCTAATCTCCCAATAACTTGTTTTAGAGAAGCAAGAGATTCTGTAGATGATGCTGGCAACCATACGGATTTGAACATTATATTAGCAGGCTTGTTTGCCGTCCGACCCGGAATCCAGATTCCCAAGCTGAGGGAAACGGGGGGGCAGCATGTTCGCCTCGGCAGGGCTCGGCGTCCCACGGCAAGATGAAGCCGAAACATCTGGATTTCCACGGTTCGCTGTCGTCTCCGTTTGCATCCCGGCAGACCGCCCCTGTTCTCAGGGCATTTCCAGGGCATCTCACCACTCTCACTCTCACGGGTGACTGTGCAAATCTGCAGAAAATTGCACATGGTCCTGACATCCTGACATTACCACGACTGTTTAAATTTGCGCATTTGTCATCCTAGGTTTCCGACCTTGTCGCAATTCTGTACTGGATAAATTGTTATGGAAGATTAATAGATGGATAGGTGGACTTCTGGTTTTATAGCAACCATTACATTTGCTCAGGTTTTTCTTTTTTAATCACCATTATTCTACCTCACTGATAAATGCACAGCCGCGCCTGACAGAGACTCCCTTCTTCCGTACTCCGTTCGCTTAGCGTGGGACCTCCTTTCCCTTCATTGATGAGCCTGTGTTTCCATGTGTGGCCACGAGATGGAAGCAGAGGACGTATATACGCAACACAGCTAGCGGCCTGCATTTGTAAATTAAGTGAAAAGGACACCTTTCTGGATATAGATATAAATATAATTATCATCGTTCAGTCTTTGTGGCGTTTTTCTAATGAAACTATAAAAGCAAATCCATTTAATAAATATTTAAAGGCGTATAAGTAGCAGATCACAAATTTGCAGATGGTTGCAGAAAAATAAACTTTGATTCGTAGATGGTCGGTGAAGATTTTTTTAGGTTTTGGTTTCAGGAGGTAAGTCTTTTATTTGACCACATTTCCACAATCCCAGAATTTGAAATGCATATAGTGAATCAAATAAATGGTTCCTATGAATATATATACAGGTAAAAGATGATCAATTGCTAGCTGAAGAACGCCAGTCCTCCATGTAGGAATTGATTCGCAGTATAAAGTTAAAACGGTCAATAATTTCTTGCCATAACGGCAACGATACGTACTCATTTTATGCACATTTGTGCTGTTATGACAAGACAAGAAATTAGCGCGCATTTGATGCTTCATACCGAGAATACATATATACTGTAGTACTTGCATACCAGTTACGTTATGCCCTGTCAGGCACGTGCATGCGTTTGACGACCAGCCAGTTGTGCCCGCACTATATGTAACGTGAACTTGCGCGTGAACTTTAAATGTGGTGAGTGTTTCTTTCTTAACCTTTGAGCACCTGTCCCCCCAAAAATCGCTGCACATCCCTGAACTCTGACGATATAGATCATTTTACCCCAAGGGTATATTTGGAAACCAAAGTGCAGACAAAAAGATTGAAACCGTAAATTAAATCTATAAAGGAGAGTAGAAGAACGAGGTAGGTACATTTTCAGTGTATTTCGATAAAATGCTGAACCCACAGCTGCTATGAAGGCTCTTTTTCATGAGCTGGTATTTCCACGCGCTAGTGTACAGTCTTATGCTGCTATTTCACAGCAGCGATGCATGGTGCAATAAGAGGGCGATTATATTTCTTTGGACGTTTAAGTATGAAAATGTACCACAAACCTTCTCGCCAGAAACATGTCAGCAACGGAAACCGAATTTAATTTACTTTTAAAAAAATCTTCACCTTTCACTGCAGCCTCGATTTAAGTGTCTGATACAGGTGTTCTGAAATTCTTTCCTACCCATGAAAATGTCCTACCCGAGTCCTGCCCAATTTTTAATGCTGAAAGTCATGTCGTGATTATGCCTTGAACATTTTAACCTTTGCTTTACAGAAATTGAAAATAAATGGGAAGAGGTACATGCTCTCTTGACTGAAGGCATATACCCTTCAGGTTATGAACAGAGTCAGAGACAAAACCTCGGAAGATATGTTTCCAAATTCAGATTAAGGGGTTAGTATCACAGGTATATGATGCATGATATTTAGATGAATGCAGTACATGGTGATATTAAAGATATGCGTTATCAAAGTAATATATTATTAACAGATGAAGACCCCTGGGTTGGCAATAGGAAGGCTGTCAGAACCATTGAGGAAGCCAGGAGACTCTTCAATGAGTGTCATTCATCTCCAATGGGGGGCACACAGGCCAAAAACTATGTCAGCTCTACCAGGTTTTCCTGGCATGGGTTGTCTGTTGACATAAAGAACTGAGTATGTTTTTTTATTATTATTATTATTATTATTATTTATTTTTTTTTTTTTTTTTAATAAACCGACTGTATATGTTCTGATAAAGCTGTTAAAATTCTTAATAATCTGGTGCATGTTTTCAAAGTTTTGAAGTGTGACTGATGCCAGAAGGTTGGAAAACCATTGACTGCGATGGTGTTTTAGGTGTTTTATTTAGCTTTTTAATAGTATGCAGACCTATGCAGTAGATAACATTATCTTCATTATACTGGTGACATCACATTCTCCCTATGCCCTTGTGGGCACTATTTGACGTTATGAATACCTTCACCAGACTAAACAAATTACATTTATGTGAATTTGTGAAGCTCACTTTTACAGGAATGATTTGAGCATGGCTATAACTACATCTATTATATTTTCATTAGTGCCGTTCGTTAAGATGGTGCATCATTAACCTCAGAACCTTCCAGGCTGTCATATTGTAAAGTTTGCGGTCGGCACAGTTGTGGTTGGATGCATCACAGACAATGATGAGTCTGGCTACAGGCAGGAGGTGGAACACTTGGAGGACTGGTGCAGGAAAAACAATCTCCGCATAAATGGGAAGAAGACGAAGGAGATGATCGTGGATTTCAGGAAGGGCAGACACTCACAACCCCCCCCCGTATGTCGGGGGATCTGCGGTGGAAGTAATACCCAGCTACAAGTACCTGGGCATGCACCTAAGTAACAACCTCTCCTGGAACAACAATACTTCCAGTTTGGTCAGGAAGGCACATCATAGGCTCTACTGCCTGAGGCGGCTGAGGCGTGCAGGTCTGGGGAGCCCAGTCCTCATCTCCTTTTATAGATGCACGGTGGAGAGTGTTCTGTGCTCCGGCATCAACGTGTGGTACGGAAACTGCACTACAGCAGAGAGGAGAGCTCTGCAGAGGGTGGTGAAGGCTGCACAGAGAGTCATCGGAGTCAGCCTCCCCACCATCACG
>JAODLC010000140.1:27499832-27510092 GCA_026781145.1 Hippopotamyrus pictus | reverse complement strand
TTGGAAACTTTCCATGGGAATTAGTGGGAATATATGGGAATTAACTGGAAAATTCCCAAAATTTTGCATCCCTATCCCCAGCCTCGCGGGGAGTGGGACGTCACCCAGCGCACACGTCCATGCAGGGGGGGCTGTAAATGACCAACGTGTTCCAGGTGTCCAGCTTTTGAATTTAGTCAGAAATCTGGCTCCAAACGTGAGCCCTGTACAGGCCTTGTATGGCAGCATCACCCTCCCCATACTGACACTGATGCGCCCCCCCCACCTTGCTCCAGCACTCATATCTTTTATTTGCACTGGCTGGCTTCCAGTGAGCAGCGAGTCGCAGTAACCAGATGCCACAGTCATGGTGGCACAACAACGCTTTTCTGATCTGATGTTTCCAGTTCCTCTCCCTCTCCCTTTCTCTCTCTCTCTCTCTCTCTCTCTCTTTCAGACCCACTCGCTTGCTATCTCTTTCCATGGACACTTTTTCTCTTACTTCTGTATTTTCTTTTGTTCAGATATTTTTATTTTCATTTCCAGTCACGTTTCCCTTCCCAGACTCGCCCAGGTTTTCTCGCCATTCTTTCCTAACCCCCCTGATGTCCTGCCATTACAACTTGGAAAAACGGATTAATTCCGGTTTTATTGACATGAGCGAGTCCACGGAAGATCGTTGGATGAATCGTGTTTAATACCTGCCACAAGCAACACGTTCTGCAGGTGACGCTTCTCACATTAAAAGAAAAGTGTAAAATGCTTCTCTTGTCACACAGAAGGTGCAGGATTTGGAATTCATGCTTCTCTAAATTAGAAAAGACCGCACAATCACCCCCTCCCCCCCCACACCACCTGAGCCATGTATTCACAGGAGATGACAATTAAACCCTCTGCCGGGACAAGCGCGAGACAAAATGTTGGCAGGTGAGCCGTCAGTGGCTCAGTGGGCAGCTGTAGGGCGGCTCTCCGTCCCGTCGACCCCAGATGACACTGACGATGACTGTGGCAGAGGATGGTACGAAAACCTTCAGCAAACCTCCGCAGGTTGGTCTTCCTGTGGAGCGGTACTTTATCCCCACTGTGGAGAGTCTGAGAGCAGCACCCCCCCCCCCACTCTCCCCCGGGGCACTTTAACAGTAGCTGGATTATCAGAACGCAGGAAACTGGCATTGTCTGCTGTCTGGCTGCTCGGTACAAAGGCGGTGGGTTTCTGGGTGGTGCGGCAGACGCATAAGCACATAGCTGATGCCTGGGTCAAACCCCCCCCCCCCCGCTGGATCGAGCTCAGTGGGTTGGGGGCTCGGCTAGATGGACCTCGCTACCCCCCACACACACACACACACACACATCCTGGAGATTTCTGATAACATCCTGGACGTTCATCTTCAGGTCTTTGATCCAGGTTCTCGCAGTTCCCATCCCAGTGGGTGGAGACCGCCAGCCACGGTGACCGGAGGACTGGCATCAGAAAGCCTCGCGATGGTTTGTCCACCCAGACCAGCTCTCTGGTTTCCGTCGGTGGAAGTGGCTGGTCGTGGTGTGTGGGGGTAGCTGACACTGGTTTTTGTTGTGGTGGTATTCCATACTACCCGACCTGCCGGCCTGGAGACCAGATGTGTCTGTGTTTTCGACATCTTTGTGCACTTCTGCTTCGCTTCTTAAAACCTTGCCACTGTGGTTTTGAGGAGCCCCAGGGGGATATGTCACTCTGCACTCATGCACTCAGAGAGCAGCTTATCTCTTCCTGAACATCTGAAATAATGGCACCATCCCAACAGAGGTCTGGAGCTCGACGCCTTTAAGATCCGCACGCTCACGTTTTATGTGATGCGACTCCTTATGATTGGTGGCCTTGGTGCTGTGTTTCTGTCGGGTAACGGGTAGGATTTGCTTTATGTTTCTGCAGGGGCTCCTTGTGTCTCCACAACACTAGGAGGTACTTAAGTGTTGAGTTTCTCCTCTTCTGGTTCCCTTTTCTTCTGTAGCAGTCTCTGTATGTTTCCCTCCATGTACACGTGAAGGTTCGTATCAATTCGCCTTTTCCTGTGTTACGTTTGAGGCCATGCATGTTTCCTCCTGCAGGAACCTGTCAGTCAAGTCTTCCTTTGGCTTTCAGCCCCAAACAACCCACACGCGGCTGTGGAGGAGGACCGTTTACACGTGAGGGACCAGCAGCAGGCTTTTGTCTTGCAACAGAGCCTCTCGTCTCTTATCTGGCGCAGCAAACTCCAGCTTCTGTCTATTTGCGAATTCCTAGTAGTCTCTCAGGTCTTCATGGGTCTGTGAACAGTGTGGCTTGTCACAAAGCTGGTGTAACATTTCAGCTGGGGGGGTCAGGTTATAGTACGCGAACTTCCATGTACGCGAACCCAGCAGTCATGTTGGGGCGGGGGGCAGGTGACCTGGATTTGAAATTCTAACCATTCGAAAACCTAATCGCCCATTGTGATGTCAGAAGAGGAAATGATGTTGTGGGGAATTGCCATCTCCAGTGTTTGGCCGTTGTAACCGAATTAAGTCTGCATTGTTCCGGAAAGCCACCAGGCCAGTCGTATTTTCACAAAGCTTCAAGCTGAACTTGGAGCTCAAAGGCAAAAGCTTACACGGTCACCTACTGACCACTGAACTCTGGTTCTTTGGGGACCTTGGCCAAGTATTGCTTCAGAGAAGGTTGTTCTGAGTACTGAAAAAGTGCCTGATGATGATGTTGTCGTTGTTGTGGTAATGACTTGTAACCTGAACATTGTACTGTTGAGCCAAACCGCTGTGGTTGAATTTCCCTTGACACTGCAACTTGACGGCTACATAAAGTCAACCTGCCTCTCGAGGTCACGTGTGCCCTTTGACGTTAGTGCTTACAAAGGTGACCAGAATTGCAAAGAAAGTGCAGCCTGCAAACAATTGTGTTGCATCAAGGCCCAGCCCAGCTTTTGAAAATGAATGGGGTGGCCTTTAGGACCTGGAAGCTGAAGGCTGCTGTGCATCTCTCACTGTGGGCTACCTGGCACTACGCCAGGGGGGCTAAGCATCAATAAAACAAACAATGTGACCGTTACTGGGAGCCAATAATGACAGACCATGTGTACTTGAATAGCCAAGCCAGATTTGTAGCTCGGCTTGTGGCTTCTGCTCACAGATCTGAGAGCATTCAGTCCCCTCTGTGGCAGAGTGCGGTGCCCTGGGGGCAAAATCGAATGTCTGACTGATCTAATCGTCAGTAGTGAACAAGAGGACAGGTTTGGAATGTTTGAGGGTTGGGTGAGATCTGTGTGTGCTTCACCCCCGGATGGGTCGGCCCCTTGCAATCTGTCGTGTAACTTTCACAGATCTATGAGAGCGTAAAACTGCGTCTGTCTCGAGACGTAGGGGGACAGCTGTTCGATGACATAAGGGACCCTTGAAGGTGCTGTCTTGGAATGCTCTGACACTCTGACACCTCTATCGCTGGAGCAGGAAAGACCTCAGTCAGATGCGAAGATCAAATAACCTGGATGGAGGATCAGAGCTGTGTATCGCTGCTGTCCAGGCCCACCGTCGCTCTCCGATGTCCAGAGTTGTGGATTTCACATGGGACTGTCTGAATGGCTGTTTTTATGTAGTGTTTCCTAAGCCAGCATGAGGATCACTATCGGTCACTGCACTCTACAGTGGTCAGGGTGGATCACTGCACTGAGCTCGTTGTTTATTTCAGTGATCTGAATGACACTGTGGATAATGGCTCTTGGTGTCAGACAATCAGCAACACTGAAGTTAGTGACATCAGATAATGAGCGGCCTTAATGGGCTTTATGACACGAGGCCCAGGCCTGAGGCGTACAGGTACATAAACACATGTACACGCGTCGACACGTTCAGATAGCCAGCATGCTGCCGGCACCGATCGAGACAGGAGCAGCTCCGTCAGCACCAGCCGCTCAGCATTTTGATTTTTCGGCTGGTCAGGCACCGTTTCCTGCTTCAGGCCGGGTGGGCTTTTGTTCCTAACCCCCCTTCCTTGTGGTAAACAGGCCCGCATGCGCTGCTTCAGACCAGCGCCATCCTGCGGCGCTCGCATTTCGGGTCGTCTGCCTTCGCTCTGCGCTCACCGTCCTTTCGCGGTACCAGCCGCTTCCCGCAAACGGGCGAAACGTCAGAGGGTTCAGGTCCCGTGCGCCTACGACCTGCTGGGTTGTGGTCGGGTCACCCAGGTCCTCCAACCACAGATGTCTGATTCTTATCTTCACGATGAGTATGGGTTCAAAACAAATATCACGTAACTGCTTGTGCTGAGATCCGGTTTGATACTAGCCGTGTTAATAGAGGTTTGTCGCTCTGATTCTTGGGTCTCTGAAGCCCCTGAGTCAGTCTGGTTCCGTGTGATGGACCTCCGCAGTCCCACTCGCAGCATGCCGTTGGCTGACATTTATACCCTCGCTGTCATCTTCCAGAAGGACCCGCCAACTTCTGTCGCATGAGATTAGTAGGGTGGGAAGATCTGCTCCTCTAGGGAGATGCTGTACGTGCTCCGCTTCGCGGTGCCGACTGGCTCTTTAAGGGTGTAGCGCTTTGCGTTCTGCGTGATTATGGCGGCGGTAACCTGAGCCCGCCTGGTCGGGTGTGCTTCCCGGCTCGCGGGAGACCGTCCCGTTACCGCCGCGATGGAACCGAGGGCCAAATTCCGTAGGAGAAAAGAGCAGCCGTATGTGTGGCCCCCAGCCAGCGGCCCCTGTGTCCTTTTCTATAAATAAAAGCTCATTTTTAGCCCCCAGCCTGCTCCACTGTCAGCCTTCCAAGTTAAATTGCGGAGTCCTCCTCTCTGGCTGTAGGCTCTCGTGCCCATTGGCCAGTCAGCTCACTGGCTCCGCCCACAGCAGCCCCCGCCCACCTCGCTTTCCCCCAGCATCACCACGGAAACTTCTGCCTTTAACAGTAACCATCTGTCTGGGACCAGCAGACAGACACAACACCGGGGGCTGTAGGAAAATTTCCTCCTTTTGTTTGGGGCCAGTTGGCCCCCTTTTATTTAATGTGCCCCCCTCCTCCTTCCCAGCCAACGCTGACCCTCTAGTACGGATATAGCCTGACCTTTTGTTGGTGTGGAGGCCCCCAGCATTTGGGCCGTTCTGCCGCCATGCCGGACTTCTGGGACGAAGTGCTAAGCCTGACGGCCAGGGGCCCCCGTCCTGCCAGGGGCCCCCGTCCTGCCAGGGACCCCCGTCCTGCCAGGGTACGTGTGTGTGTCAGTGTGTCTGTGTATCTCTGTATCTGTGGTTTGAGCATTTCTGTGTGTGTGTGTGTGTCTGTGTGTGTTGTCCGTGTGTGTGTATTATTTTATTACATTGTGGAGACCAAATCTTACCCACAATGTAATAAAAAAACCTGTTATTTTGACATTCTGGGGACTATTTTTCAGGTCCCCACAAAGATCTGTGAATGCAATTTAAAAAACTAAAAATGCCAAAAGTTTGGTTACTTATGGTTAAGTTTAGGGCTGGGTAGGGGTTAAGGGCGTCATGTTGGGATTGGAGTTTTCCCCATAGAAATGAATGTGGAGTCCCCACAAGGATATAATTACAAACCTGTATGTGTGTGTTTGTACTACAAGTCCTGCTTTTGACGTCACCTGTCTCGGTTGTGTTTTGCACATGCTCCGAGCACGTTCCCAGACGTCATGTTGGGGGTGGTGCTTCCCGCAGGTCGTCGTGTGCGTAAGGGCGGCTCGTTAAATGCACACTTGACGCAGACTTGACCCGGAGAGACGCAGCTTCCAGCGGGGCGAAACCTGGCAGCCTGTCTGCGGGCAGTGGGGCGTACCCAAGGCCCACGCTGGGTGTCCGTGCAGCAGGATGCAGGCAGCGCAGCCAAGAGTGTATGCGTGTTTCTCTTAGCATATGCGCGTGTGTGTGTGTGTGTGTGTGTGTGTGTGTGTCGCTGTGTGTCTGTCCGTGTTTCTGTTAGTCTGTGTGTGTGTGTGTCTCTTAGCTGAGCACGTGCTGCTGTATTCGCACTGGGATCTGCTCTCGAACCAGCCCGACATTCCAATGACGCTGTACCCTGTCGTGGGATGTTTTCGAGCTGGATTGGGGTGGCAGTTTGGAGCCTGAAGGAGAGGGGAGGGACTTAACTGACAGGGTCTCTGTATGGTACCCCCCCCAGCCTGTACCTCAGTTGGGTTCTGTGACCTGTAGGATGCTGTCCACAGCTCTCCATCCAGGAGTAGCAGGGAGGAAGTTCTCAAGAGCTTGGCAACGTTTGTTTTAGGGTCTGTGTGTGTGTGTGTGTGTGTGTGTGTGTGTGTGTGTGTGTGTGTGTGTATACTACCAGTCAAAAGTTTTGAGCACACAGATTTTCTGCATTTGCATGTTACTCACTTGGCATTTACTAAATATATTCTTCTTATTCTTTGATAGCAAATAAATTTTCAGTACGTTCACCATTTGCGCACCTTTATTAGCAAGAAAAAATCATATCTTTGATTCATCAAAGTGACCTCCTCTAGCAGTTGTGACAGCAGAGGAAATCCAAGGCATTCATTCTACAAGGGACATTAAATACTGCTCTGTTTTATGGGATGAAACTGCTAACTAGTGCAGTTAAAGGACAGCCTAGAAACACACAACCGGATAATAGGATGTCAGACATGCCCTGTTACATACTCTTTCCATGTTATAAAGGAAACTTGTTTTATTTGACTCATTTCCAGTTGTTCACTCAACTTTCCAGTGCTTAACAAGAATAAAAAATCTGCAGTTTATGAAAAAAGTGGTGTGCAAAAACCTTTGACTAGTTGTGAATTTTTAAGTCCTTAGTTTCCTTCTGACATATTATGATCAAATGTCCCTGCAATGTGATGATAACCCATTATTTTGACCTCATGTGGATAGTAGCTCTCCAGGACCGGAGTTGGAGACCCCTGGGTTAAGGTCATCATTGTTGGGATTATGGGTATTCCCATAGAAATTAATGGATGGTCCCCACAAAGATATGAATACAAACGTGTGTGTATGTGTCTGTTACAGTGGGTGGGGCCCCTGTTTATTGGCGCCCAGCCCTGACCAATTAACAGGTGGCAGTAAATTTGAGCTCCTGCTCTGTGGAAATTGTCATAATCGCTGTTGTTACTGTTGTTATTCTGTGTTGGTGTCCTTGCCGCCTGTCGTTAGGGAGCCACCCCCAGCTATAAATACATAGTTGCAACCCCCCCAATCCATGGACGTGAAGGGACTGTTATCCCAGCCTCAGCAGGTCATGTGACTGACCTGGTAGCTCGAATACATGTGGGCTCAGCCAGCCAAACCGGGTTGTGCCGGGGGGGGGGCTTAATTTCAAACCACCCACCTCAACTCGAGCTGAAAAACGCCGCATTCCCACCCCCACGTCCGCTGAGGGCCGTCGTTAGGGCACCTGTTCAGGCCCCGTCATCGCAGGCCGGCGAGGAAGGCCCAGTCTCGGTCGCAGGGTCACGCCTCCATCGGAAGCAGCCGGAATGGGGGCGGAGCCCGGCCGCCCCGTTTGTGAAATTACAGGTTGGCATTTGCTCAGGCAGGAGTGTTTCTGCAAACCCCGAAAAAAGCTTTCTAGCCCTCGGTCATGCCGGTAGAGGATGAGGTCAGCTGACCAAGATCGTGACCAATGGGGCTTAGAAGTGTGTCTACGATGAGGTCAGCTGACCAAGATCGTGACCAATGGGGCTTAGAAGTGTGTCTACTCGGTCCATAAGAATAGCTGAGTGTCTGCATGACGTTTGGGAAGAAGCGGCTAGCAAAGTATGGTGTGAATTTTGTAACGGTACCCAGTAAAGAATTCACTATGTAAAATAGTCCCTGGTTCACCCAACTTGAAATCAGTATCTCTACGACGGCGCGCCTACTGGCTTGCGTGAAATACTTTGCCCCAGTCTGTGTTTACTCCTGGTGCAAATGAACAGTATGTGGCTTCTGGGCCAGTTTGACCAAGCATTCATGAGATAAGCTGGCTGACATGTGCTCTCCCATTCTCCCACAAGATTAATTGTGAATTAAGAAAATTTTGGCCAGACTAATGTGAGAACTAGTGAGGCACCGATAAGGAAATTTCTGACTGATACCAAAAGCCAATTATTTCAAAAACTGTCACTGATACTGAATGTTTGGGAGGTTCTGCTTAAATAAAGGGACACTCCACCCAAATAAATGGAAAAAATAAATTACTTTCTGAAAATAACACTAACAGTCCCAGAGTATGTTATAGTATTTTATAACTGAATATATGATGATGATATATATATTATATTTTCATATTTATAACATTAACTGCTTTCACACATTTCAAATGACTATTTGTTACTTAAACTAATAACAGAGAAATCTGCCACATGATTACTGTAGTGTTTATACAGTAACCGCTACCAACGCGTGGAATACAAATAAACTCCGATTCCTGTATCTTCTCCCAGCTATACATTTTATGCATTCTGTTACTTAGTTGTATTATGAATTGCTGAAAGCCACCGTCCTCGGCTACAGAGAACGGCTGATCATCAAGTCTGATAAACCCCATAATTTTCTGAGTAATATCTTCTGATTTTGCACCATCTGCACTGAATTTTCTTTTGCCCTCAAACGCTGACAGATTAGCATTATCCGGCAGCGCTGCGGCCTTCTTTAATGGAACAGACTTGTTTTTCAGTAGTTTCATAGTTTTCACTGTCTCACTTAAAGTTGAGCAATCAAATTTGTTGTTGACGTATTTCTTAGTAGATCCTCCTCAGGAGACACAAATACTTAGTAGTAACTCAATAGAAGAATAAATCATGAACAAATATAGTGGCTACTTGACATAAAAGATGTTATGATTCGTTAATGATCAACAAACATGAGATCAGTATTTCACTTGTGTTATTCATAACTTGTACTTTCAGTAGTTCACAAAGGTTTACAGAATTAACGTACAGAGTAACAAGTATAGTAAATGCTTGAGATAAAAGATGTCACAATTCATTAATGAGATCATTATGTAAATAGACTTAGTTTGTGGATAATTAACACAAAAGTAATAGCATTATTTGTGCCCTGTCAAGTCAAGTGTTGCCCATTTTTCTAACTGTTTAGTATGCAGATGCACAAAGCATTGTGGGTCACCATCTCAGCTCACAATTCAATACACTTCGCAAAGTTTGTAATTTCAATCAGATGCCTTGGTCCTGCCTCCTCTAGTTGCTTGGCCCCTCCTCCTTTACAATCTGATTGGTTATGTCTTTGAACCAATCATCTTTCATTCTGCTCTCAGAACATTTTTGTGTAAGTAAAACTCCCATGAGCTATCTGCTCACCAGCAGACCACAAACTGACAGTGCAGCTGTCATGCCAAATCACCACCACCACCCCCCCCCCCCATCTGAATTCCCTCCCTTTTTTGCTCAGTTGTTAGGTTGGTGATGCAATCATAATGATGTAATCCAATCCAATACCCCGTACATTTCAAGTGACCCTGTAAAATTTCCAGTTCACCCTTAGCGCTGCAGCTAGAGTTCACAGTAATAAAATACAGTTACAAATGAGTTTTTAAAGTGCGTTTTCATTAAGTATTATTACGAGATCATTTGCATTAAACTTTATAGTACAACCGACATGTTTTATTAGATTATTAATGTATATTTAGCTCCATAGCATTATATGGCATTCACATACGTATACAAATGTTTCAATAGTGTATTTTTATGAATTATTATTAAGAGATTGCTTGTATTTAGCTTAATAGTACAACCAACATTTTTTTTTCGATTATTAATGTATTTTTAACTCTAGTGATGTTTTACACCCCAACAACTGCAGCAAGAGTCCACATCAATAAAATACTTTCACAGGGGTTGTTTTCTGGGGTAGTTATCGAGTTTTATTGTTTTACCCTTTTATTTCTGTAATAAACTAAACTATTTTATCAAATCTGGAATAAATGGTGATGAGATGAGAAAAAAATGATAAAAACTCGAGCAAAAACGTCCGCATGTGATGATAGAGGTTGGTGTAACGTGGTGTGATATCAGGGCTCCGTTTGCTCAGACTCACAGGGGGGCGGCTCATGTTCTGCGTTCAGGCTGCCCCCCCCCCTCTCTCTCTTTCTCTCTCATTGTTTTCATTCCATTCTCTGTAGTATGTTTACATGTTTTGTTTTTATAGAATGTAACATGGATCCGCTCATTGGTAGTACTGGGTCACGTGACTAACCCTTCAGATCCAACTGCTTATATATTAAACACTGGCATTCTTCCTTCACCCCTCCCCCTCCCCACCTCTTTCCCCAGTGCTTTTCATCCAGTAT
>JAODLC010000140.1:27470528-27483893 GCA_026781145.1 Hippopotamyrus pictus | reverse complement strand
CCGCTAGACCCATTACCCTGGTTAAAACCCCCTCCCCCCCCCCCCCCCCCCCCCTTTGACAGAGTGCCATCGAGTCCCTGTTTGGGGCCTCTATGACAGGTGTCGCCTACTCCCTGTTCGCGGGACAGCCTCTCACTATCCTGGGCAGCACTGGGCCCGTCCTGGTCTTTGAGAAGATCCTCTTCAAGTTCTGCAAGTAAGAGCCGGTCAGCCCTCCCAGAAAGGGACGCAGCTCCCCGAAACAACTCGGAACAGACCGCTGAAGCGCCAGCCGTCTGGTTTGTTTTAACACAGCACCCTCTCCTGGCCGCTTTGTGTAACAGCTGCAGCTTACCAGTACAGGGCGATGCCCCAGATGGCTGCGTACACTTGCAGATTGTTCGTTTTCAGTAGGGTTGGGTTTAGGAGTGAGGGGGTTTGCAGAGTTTCACGCGTTAAAACAGCGTGGAGCAGTTTCCGCTGGGGGGAGGAGGAGGTGTTTGGCAGGAGTGTTTGGGTTCGGCTTATGCCTTTGGTCAGTCGGGCTGGCATGTTGTTCTCTGCCCTTTTTAGCACTGTGTGTGTGTGTGACTGAGCTTCTGCACTGCGACTGCGACAGCTTCTGCACTGTGACTGTGACTGAGCTTCTGCACTGCGACTGTGATCCAGATGGGCCAGATCGCTGGTCCCAGTCATTCTAATGAAGACGTGTAGCATCAACTGGCATCTCTCCCTCCTCTCTCTGCATCTGTCTCTCTCTCTAGTGCCCCCACCTCCATTCCTTGCCTCACCCCCTTCTTCCCCCTCTCCGCACAGGGACTACGGCCTCTCCTACCTGCCCCTGCGCACCAGCATAGGCCTGTGGACGGCCTTCCTGTGCCTGCTGCTGGTTGCCACGGACGCCAGCTCGCTGGTCTGCTACATCACCCGCTTCACGGAGGAGGCCTTTGCCGCTCTCATCTGCATCATCTTCATCTACGAGGCGCTGGAGAAGCTCTTCCAGCTGGGTGAGATCTACCCCGTCAACATGCACAGCCACCTGGACAACCTGACCTTCTACACGTGAGTCGCCATGGCAACACGGCCATCCAGAGGAAGCTGGACTATGTGGTATAGTGAACCCACACACACCTTCTCCCCCCTTGGCTCACCCCCAGGTGTACGTGTTCTCCACCTGTCAATGCCACTGCTGAAGCTGTGCAGCGCTGGAATCACTCTGGCTTCACGGCAGAATCCGTTCCCTGGAGCGATCTGGACGTGACCGTGAGTGACTGTCAGCAAGTGTGTGTGTGTGTGTGTGTGTTTCCTAACAGCTGTGACCATCTACGTGTCACCCTGATTGACTTTTCCTAATTGTGTCACCGTGACTCGCGTTCAGCTTAAATCTGAGCATAAATCATCGCGTTAATAGCACCCCCTGGTGGAGGAGAGAATTTCGGCGCGCTGCTGCACACGCGGAGGCTGACCTAAACACGCGGCTGCTCAAAGCCACACATTTACCAAGCAAACCAGGAGCCTTTGCCAGCCAACAGTAATCGCAACAGATAACTGGTTTTATTTCACACAGATACTGCGTTAACCCCAGACTGTTAGATATACAGCTGGCAGAATGAGATGAATAGAGCTTAGAACAAAACTGGGCTGCGGGAGCCAGTAGTGGCATATTTGGGGCTGCACTCTGTTTTAGAGACTTAGCCTGTGCTCTGCCATCATGAAGATTTATCAGTGGGGGTGGCCAGGTGTAAAAAGCTTAACCAGAATGATTAGTGCAGTTTTCTTAAATCACTGGCTGGGCCAGATCAGTAACACCCTGCATTTCCACCTGCCTCCCATTACCTGTGACACTGAGCGAGAAAGGGCTCTGACAATAGACTCTTTGTCTCGCCCGCTTTTGTTGGGAGGCTTATGGTCGAGTCTGGGTGCGTGACAGAATTCGTTTAGCACAGACATTCCTGCCGATCAGCCGCCTGGACCTGATGCTGCACGTCAATCCACTGGCGTCCGTCTCGGAGCGCAGCGGAGCGTCAGACGCTGGCGGGTGTCCCTGGTGACTCTGAACCAGTGAGGCCGTGCTGGGGCCGAGGGGTGGAACTGTCCGGCAGTTACCGTGGCAACGCATCACAGCTCGATGGCTGTCAGATAGCCAAGTGTTACAAGATTAGTCTTGAAAGAATTTGGCTAATTAAATACGACCAGACAGGGCCGGCATGGTGGTTAGCGCTGTTGCCTCACACCTCTGGGATATGGGTTTGAGTCTCCGCCTTGGCTCCGTCTGTGTGGACTTTGCGTGTCTTCCTCGTGTCATCATGGGGTTTCCTACCACAGTCCAAAAACAGGCCGAGGTTAAGTGGAGTTACCAAATTCCTCATGGATATGAATGTTGAGTGGATGTTGTGTGGGTGCCCTGCGATGGGTTTGCGCCCCATCCTGGGTTGTTTGAGCTCTTTTAGCTCCTAGGATAGGCTCTGGACCCTGTGTGACCCTGAACAGGACAAGCGGTTACAGAACATGGATGGAGGGATGGATGTATGCATGGATATGAACGAGCATGTTTGTCCCCACACACACAGACATGTAAGGAGTTTGACGGCGTGTTTGTCGGCCTGGCCTGTGGACACCATGGACCCTACATCCCAGATGTACTCTTCTGGTCTATCATCCTCTTCTTTACCACGTTCTTCCTCTCCGCCTTCCTCAAGCAGTTCAAGACCAAGCGCTACTTCCCCACAAGGGTGAGGCCGGCAGCTCGTGCACCCGTTCACACTCGCCCTTTTGCACTAAAGTGCATGCCTTATTAGTGACTCCGTAAGCACTGTGTAGCTGAACAATACTGACGACTCACCAACATCACATGATCGGTCATGTGACCTACAGGTTCGCTCCACCATCAGTGACTTTGCAGTGTTCATCACCATCATGATAATGGTCCTGATTGACTACCTTGTGGGCATCCCTTCTCCCAAGCTGCGTGTCCCCGACCGCTTTGAGGTAGGCTGGGGGGCTTGCAGGCTAGACCCAACAGATGACTCAATTAGACCAAATTAGCATGAATGTGCATAGTTTAGTCAGGCTTGTGTTTCGGTCAGTTGAGATCAACTCTTCCTGCAGCCCACCTCAAGCAACCGAGGCTGGCTCATCTCCCCGCTGGGGGACAACCCGTGGTGGACGCTGCTGGCGGCTTCCATCCCGGCCCTGCTCTGCACCATCCTCATCTTCATGGACCAGCAGATCACGGCAGTCATCATCAACCGGAAGGAGCACCGGCTCAAGGTTGGGAGTCCGTTCCGGTCTGGCCTCTCGGGTTCTGCACTTGTCGGTGATCGCTTTGATGGGCCGCCGTGGATCGTAGACCTCAGATTCTCCTCATCCCTGTTCGCCCCAAACAGAAGGGCTGCGGGTATCACCTGGATCTGCTGGTGGTGGCGGTGATGCTGGGAGTGTGCTCCATCATGGGCCTGCCGTGGTTCGTGGCCGCCACCGTGCTCTCCATCTCGCACGTCAACAGCCTGAAGCTGGAATCGGGCTGCGCGGCCCCCGGGGAGCAGCCCAAGTTCCTGGGCATCCGCGAGCAGAGGGTCACCGGCTTCATGATCTTCTTCCTCATGGGCCTGTCGGTCTTCATGACCTCTGTGCTCAAGGTGAGGGCTCTGCCCTTTGGGCCAGGGGCTTGACAGGACCTCGGGGTGGGGAGAACAGCCAATCAAGTGAGGTGTCTCGGTTCATAAGCGCAGTTATGTACTTCAGTGCCAGTGTGTTGAGGGGCAAGTTAAGGAATCGGGAAAAATTCACGAGACTCTTTTTTTTTTTCCTTCTTATTTACAGTTTATTCCTATGCCTGTGCTCTATGGGGTCTTTCTGTATATGGGTGTGTCATCGCTGAAAGGTATTCAGGTAAGGGGGGACCAGAAGCAATCAACTGTTTGGTGATGAATCTGTGGACACACACACACACTCACTCAGCCACACGTAGGTACACATTCACGCACGCGGACGCAAATAGACATACACATCACACACACACAGACCCACACACGTACACATTGACACACACAGACACGCACGCGTACACACAGACCTGTGCTCATATCTTTGTGGGGACTGTCCATTCATTTCTGTGGACAAAACCCTAATCCCAACAATGACAACCTTAACCCCTGACCCAGCCTTAACCTTAACCATAAGTAACCAAACAAAATACAAGTCCTTTTGCATTTATATGGTTTTTGATTGCAGTCTCAAAAAAATGGTCGGCCAACGTCAAAATAAGTGTTTTTTTTGTCACATTGTGGGGACATTCGGTCCCTAAAATGAATGTATACCTGGACCACATTGACACACACAGGCTCAGACGTTTACACATTAACACAGACACACTCAGTGTCCTTCCTGCTGCTGTTAAAGTCATTGAATTGCCGTTTGGAAGTTCCATCCATAAGCTGTTAACCAGCTGAGGCCTTTAAGGGATTACGCCCGGTGGCCGTGGGTTTCGTCCTGAGGACAGATCCCTGGTAACGTGTGGCTGTATTTCATATGCTGTCAGAACACGCCCATGGCTGAGTTATAGTTGCATTTTATAAAATTTTAGAATTTCAGATTTCCACAGTTGGATGATAGAAACATTTCATAAAACACGATATCTTCTGCTTGCTGATACGTTCCTGTTAGACGGTCCTGCTTATCTCATCCTTTCATGACGAATCCCATTCCCTCAGTTTTTCGACCGGATAAAACTGTTCGGCATGCCAGCGAAGCACCAGCCCGACCTGATCTACCTACGCTACGTCCCGTTATGGAAGGTCCACCTCTTCACCATCATCCAGCTCACCTGCCTCATTCTGCTCTGGGTCATCAAGGTGTCCTCGGCCGCCGTGGTCTTCCCCATGATGGTGCGTGCCGTCTGGCCACCCCGACGCCTCCGGATCCTCGTCTTCCCGCAGAGCTGGCGGGTGGCGGCATCTCCTCCGTCTCACGGCAGACCCCTCTGTTCTCCAGGTGCTTGCGCTGGTGTTTGTCCGGAAGCTCTTGGACTTCACCTGCTTCAGCAAGCGGGACCTCAGCTGGCTGGACGACCTCATGCCGGAAAACAAGAAGAAGAAGGAGGACGACAAGAAGAAGAAGGAGGAGGAGGAGGAGGAAGAGGAGGAGGTACAGTCGCCCTTCACTATCGCTGTATTTTTAGACATGAGCACACAGATGAGAACGATATTTGCACATAACAATGAGTAGCATTCTCATGCTGATGTCGCCGTGGTAACAGGAGTCGGAGCGCATTCTGGAAACGGACGAGCTCGACTCGGCCAGGATCCGCTTCGGGGAGCAGGATGTGCTTAAGCTCCCAGCCAAATCTCTCAAAGACAGGTGAGGGAGGTCGCTGGCGCCCCCTGTTGTTCGTTTCATTTCATTCCTGCGCTGTTTCTCCAGCGTCGGGACTCCTGCCTGTCGCCGTGCTTGTCAGCGGTAACAATCCCAACCACAGGTCGGCTTAATGCCATTAAGGCGCCGCGACGGGGACTCTCGCTTGACGCTAGGTGGCGCTCCCCAGCGCGCAGGGCAGCTGCAGGAACGTCGTGGTGGTTTTGGCGGCCCCTTGAACCCCTGTCGTGTTTCTCGACACAGATCGGAGCCCGTAGTATCCGACACGTCTTCCCAGGACGAGGCCACCGCAGGGGTTGGTGTCATGCTTTGCCCTCAGCCTGCCCCTTTCACACTGCTACACCTTGTGGGATTTTTTTACGTCTTTTCTTAATGATTAACTTTTGATGGTTTTTAACCTTACCATCAGAACGTTTGCATGGGGTGGAGAATAGCATTATTATTAAGAAGGCCCCGTCCTGTGTTTGTGTGTGTCTGTGCATGTGCGTGTCCATGTCTGTGTGCATGTCTGTGCATGTGCATGTCTGTGTGCATGTCTGTGCATGTGCATGTCTGTGTGCATGTCTGTGCATGTGCATGTCTGTGTGTGGCTGTGCATGCGAGTGCCCGTGGGTGTGCGTGTCTTTGTCTGTGGATGTGCGCGTCTGTGCCTGTGTGTGCACTTGTCTGACTGTCTGTGTGTGCGTCTGTGCATGTGAGTGCCTGTGCACGTGCATCTCTGGCTGTGTCAGTATCTGTGCCTGTGCATGTGGCGTGCCTGACACTTTGTGCGCCTACATTCCTGCCCTGGAGGCTGTCAGTTCAGGGCTGGATGCTGACCCCACTCAGCTTCTTTCAGAGCTTCAGTAATACAGCTAAGCACCCCACCCATTAATTAAATAATCGGCTTATGAGGTCAAACTAGATGCAAAGTAACGTGGCACTAATGTTATGGCAGGTGTCCCTGGGGCTCTGTCTCTCTGTCTTTCTTACATGTTCTTTTACAGTGCTGGAGATATTTGCCAGTTTGATTAGTTTGCGTGTCATTGGAGAACTTCATTGCATTTGCAGTACCTGGAGAATATTGCGCGTCATCTTAAAGGCAATGTTTCCTCTAGCATTTTGATGTTGCGGGTTTGAGCTGGGTTCGCGTGCTTACTGGGGAGACTGGTCCAAGTGTGTTCCCGCTCGCATGCCTGGCTGAAGGTGGTCTGGTCTGTCTCCCACTCAGCTCTGATCCTTCCGTCGTAAACATTTCTGACGAAATGGCCAAAAGCGGCGTGTGGAGAGCTGTTTCCTTGTCTACTGACAGTGCCAAAGGTCTGAAGCCTAGTGCAAGGTAGTTATATCTCTGTTTTTACTCACTGTCCTTTCCATAAACAAACCCACACACAGTGACTGGCCCCACCCATTTCACATAGCCCCACCCATTTCACTTAGCCCCACCCACTACTTACTTCGACTGCAAACATTTGATTGGAATGTAAGTATGAGGTGACAAACAGGCAGTACCTTTAGCCTATCCGAGACAGACCCAGGCACTCCTATCCTGAAGCTGATGAAGAGGTTGTGGATGGGGAAGAGGTGGGGCTTTTACTAAGGATCTTTCCTATTGGTCAGCAAAAAGGAAAACTTTAGTGGTCATGGAGTTCAGTATAGCTAAGCAGTGACTTTATGTGACAGCTATGCTACAGCAGGTCCCTGCTCAGCTCTGCATGACTGCCATGCACAGGACCAGCATCTCCATCACCATGCGGCGCCCCCTGCGGTAGAACCCTTTAACGCGGTGCCAGCGAGGCATGATGCATGACGTGTGATTTCTTAGGAATGCGATTCACACATGCAGATGATGGATGTGTCAGGATGGAATATGACAGGAAGCGTGGTGATTTAAACTAGGGCTGTGTGATTAATACAGTGTCACAATCATGCTTGACAGAGGGAATTTTAATTATAGCGAGGTTTGAGTCGCAATTTAATGACCAAGCGTGTGCATTTTTCTGACACAATGCTTACTCAATGAAACTGGGAATGTTTTGCATTGTATTTTTTATCAGCTCACCTGGTTGGTACATAGACTAAGAGGCAGTGAATTTATATATGTTTGTCCTGTATTTTTGTATGTACAGGCTGAATATACATTGTCTGTCTCTGACATTAACATAACAGAGCAGCATTTTTCAAATTATCAATACTAATACTACCACGCGTACACACACACACACACACACGCAGTGCACAGGGTCATGTGACAGTACTGTGGCTCTCGCTCCTAGTCAGGAGAAGATGCCTGTGAAGATCAACATTGACGATGAGACCAGAGAGAAGACGGTGGATGCGGAGACTTCACTCTGAGCCACAAGAGGAGAAGGATAAGAGCCTCGGGGCATCAGCAGAGAGGACGGCCCCACCCTAGCGGGGGCCAGTGCCAGCCAAGCCAAAGAAGGCCCCAGGGGGGTGGACGGTGTCACTCATTCTTTTATTTATTTTTTTTATGGGCTTGAATCATAATTTTACCTAACTTATAGTCACATTGTTTTTTATTTGTTGTTAATTTTATGTGAAATACAACTTAGTTTCAGATCTTCATCATGCTGAATCGACAGGGTTTTTGTGTACATTTCCAGTAGTTTTGCGCATGTTCCGTATAAACATTGTGTTCTGCTCTTCACAAAAAAAGATGAGCGAAAGATACACGCTGTTCTTTGCCAGTTCTGGTTTCTTAAAAGCAAGGGTACAAGGCATTTACTTACCACATCAGTTCTTCTAAATGTTTCTGTTTCCTTTTTTTAGTGATCACAAGGTCCAAAACTCATTTTCCGCAGTTTTTTTGCAGGCAAAGTTACCTGTTTAAATTGGGCTTTCGGTTAATAGCGAGATGCTCGTCTCGTCAGCGGTGACCCCCAGATATCCTCCAGCAGGCCAGCAGCAAAACGTGCTGCAACCTCAAGGAACAGAATAATGGGCATGGGGAGAGCAGGTACTGGAAGAGTTTGTCGGGAATGTCCTCGGTGACCAGCAGGTGGTGCTAAACTGCCAAATCTGTGATTTCTTGCAGATAGTTTTTCTTGTATGAAATCTATGGCTGCTCCAAGTTTCAAAAATGAACCTCAGAAATTATTAATATTAATCATAAAGCCCCCGTTTTTTACTGTTAACCTTACTTTAGTACTTAAAAATGTGCATGACGGATAGAACTAGACAAAACAGTGTTCACTGTTGTTAATTAGGGGGAAGACTTTTTATTAATTTAAAAGGTTTACATATGTAATATTTACTGTAATGAGATATACATATATATATATATATATATGTATGTATATATGAGTTGATTCTTATCATTATTATTGCCATATTCTGTTAGTTTTAATTTATTGCCAAATTCTGAAGCAACGCAGCTGAGTAAATGGCACTGTCTGTATTTGTGTGTTAATTTTAGTGTCCAAGCACTTTTAGTTTTGCCGTCATGTATGTGGGATGGGTGATGTGTACATAGGCCTAATATTTCACGTGTCTACTTGGAGCCAACTCAGGAATCTACACGTAAAGCGCATATTGCTTTCCCAGAGGTCTCTCAGTACATATACACCGTGTTCAACCCTCCACTTTAAGGCGACGGAATCGTTCCACTCTTTTGTAAATGACAAAGAGTGCCACTTGTGAATAGCGCTTTCACACTAAATGCGGCGGACCTGGGAGCGACAGTGGGGTTCGCGATAATGTTGAATCGGCGTCAGAACTGTGTGCGTGCTGCGGGGTACAGTCCGTGCACATTAAAAGTGAAGGATTTGGGGTGTAATTACTCTGCATTGCAAGCACATTCTGTCTAATTATAGGCTGATAGCAGAGGAGATAGTGCCAGAAGAGGAAATTAAACTTCATAAAGATCTTTAACAGGGCGCCAAAACCAGGGGCTGAATATAAATGTAAAAATGTTCTTTCCAAGTGAAATTGTCCGTTTCCTGATGGTGATATAAATTTCTGGCATCGGGCTTGATGGGGGGCTGGCGTTCAGCCTGAGGCCTTTGGAATAGTGCAGTGACGTCAGGGCCCTAAGTCGTTACCATAGCAACACTGTACTCCGATTGCTCCCCTTGAGCAAACGGATGCGGGTGCCTTTCCCGTCCTGGTCAGTCACCCCACCCCGCTCCTTATTGTCCAGCACACTACAAGCGCATAGACCCTGTCCTGTAAATGGTATCATCTGTCTTCTGTATCCGCAGCTGGGTGTTTTTTTTAAATACGTTTTTAATTGCATATCCCCGGCCGCATGGCTGAGGCTGAGCATGTACACTGCTCTGCTTTCAGCAAGGGGGGAGAGCAACCCCCCCCCCCCCCCCACCTCAAGCTCTCCCACCTCACTTTAACTGGCTATTAATGTGTCATATTTTAACTTTGTGAGCAAGATGCTCTTTCTTTTTGCGTTATCCATTCGTTCGTCCGTCGACAAGATAATTGTACGTGTCAGCTTTCCTTTCGTATTTGAGGATGAAGTTACACTTCGGATTTAGTTTCTTCACTAACGTGCATTTATTTTGTTCTTGTTTTTAGAGAGCGAAGCAGGGTGTTTGGTTTTGGGGTGAGAGGGAAAGCTCTCCGGTCATGGCTGTTCTGTGGCCCGTGTAGTTAACGTCTTCCTTTGGCTTCCACAGGAAAAACATGCAGCAGCCGTGTTCAATCGTGTTGTGTGTGTGCAGCTGTCAGCGGACCCATCTTTCGTGATCAGCATACACTGCGGCCTGTAGTCTCTGTACTGGACTACAATTAACTTGATTTTTTTTGGGGGGGGGGCAGCAGCATCAGTCCAGCCCTGATCAATGTGAATAGACAGATTTCAGCCTTTGCTGCATCATTTGGTGAATGTCACCATGACAGAAGAGGAAATACTGACAAAAATATTTTTTGTAATATAAATAACTTCTTAAAGCAATAAAATTTACTGAACACGTGCTTCCGCGTTTTATTGACCTACAACCTGACCACAAGAGAGCACACTGTATCGCCCAGGATGTGAAAGTGTACCTCGATTATTAGTCTTTCACCATGTGCAGAAGGTCGCCGATCACTGGCACCCAACTCAAGGCCCTTAAAATCAATTACTTCCTGGAAACTGGCTGACCCTCATAGTAGTGTTTTAGACAGAATCATTTGCTAAATAAATATTACAGAATTTTGAGGGGGTTATGTATATGCACCTGTATCATGAACTAGTGGTTTATGAACGTTATAACACTACACAGCAAAGTTTGCCCACAGAAATTTAGAAGGTCAAAAGGTCAGCCCCTCTCCTAAACAGAGCGACTAGCCAGTATGGCAAACAGACTGTATACTAAAAAGAGAAGCCAAATGATCAACACACATCTAAGAAATGCTTTATTTCAAATACAGACAAAATACAGTTTAGAAAAGAGACCTACAATACCGCTGGGTTTAACTCTAAAAAGTTCAAAATTACAGGGATATAAAGTTCATCTTTAGGGGTTCTTTCTGGGCGAGACCTGCCCACCACCCCTAAACATCCTAAAACACGTACCAGTCTGAGCAAAAGCTCACATTTAGCATCACTTTCAACTTCACCCAATTCTACTGCTACAACCGGTTTCTGGTAATTTTGTCTATTTGTAGCTAATTAATTTTCTGCAGACAAAAAGTGTTGGCTTGGTACACCTGAGGTTGTCACAAACTGACTTGATTTAGTCTTAACACTGACTTGTGGTACTGATAGAAGGGGTGATTTTTAAAATCACAGTAACGAATGAAGGGAGGGAATCAGTCCTGAAGCGACTGCAGGATTCATAGGCGTCCAACCTACTGCCTGACTGACCACCTCGACTTAAGGGGGATCCAAGGCAGCCCACTGCCTGACTACCGTGAATTTTGCAGAACATCACCTTGGCAAGGTCAAAATAAAGTAACAAGGACACTTTCTGAGCGAGGGGTGCTACATTAATTAAGCCGCAATTAACTGGCCACATCCTATTGGATGACGGAAATTGCAGCTCATTTGCATCTAAAAGCAAATGACTAATTCAAAAATTGACCAAAATTCAATTTCACAGCACAGTTCTCCTTTCACCTTTTCAAAGGCCTTTTCCATTATCAAAATATTTTTCCCTGACATTTGGAGGTACAGACATCACACTCCGACAACAATCACTAAACACACTTTACAGAGAATAAAAACACCAAACACAAGACGCAAACAGGCTGCTTACAATCACTTTTGCCCCCAAGAAATTCAAGAAAAGCGATTACCATGGAAACCGTAACGAGACAGCTGCCTTCTCTTCTCTCTAAATAAGCCTAAACGCAAACACAACCAGATTCCGGCAAACTTGATGGAGCCTCGCAGATTAAAAAGCTCAAAGGCTTTACAGCTGCTGTCTGCTTTGTTGTTTTTTTTGTCAAAAGGGTTTGAACCTTGGACAACCTGTGATAACTGCACAAAACACAACTGTTGAGCAATGAATAAAGTCAGTCCTTCAGATATCTATTAAATATGGCCTGTGCATAATATGTGAAATGTCAAACTATTGCTGAATAATGCTGAAAAACACTTGAAATAGTGAAACTTGCATGTTCCACTGGTGAATGCTGCAGGTTTGCTAAGATTTCCTTAGAAAACAGAAATGAGCCTCGTAAAGGTTCCGTTCCATCCCCGGTTTACCAGAAAAATGCAAATGAGAAACACTGAGCATTTCGCATAACCGTAGCGTTTGCATGATTGAAACCTTTCCTTCTTGGAACAGCACGGCTAACACGTTAGCATGTTAGCTAGCAGCACCGGATGCAGGCATGGGGCCACCGTGAGTCCCACGTTTGCTGGGAGAAGATGGGAGAAGATGGGAGAAGATGCAAAGGGCCAAAGCCACATTCAAACCCATGTGAAACAAAGGGTTACAGAAACTTATGAGCCACACTCACATATCCCGTGCAATACAATACCGACATAAGTGAGACACAAAGGGCGAGTTTCCTTCTGCACAAGCGTTCTACAAGCTCAGTGACTGTGTGCTCCAAGAACGACCCTCTCATCTAGGACACTGAGTGAGACTTCTGATTGCCTGAAGCATGCAGGGAGGGCAGATCCAAAGCCATTTTTACCTCACCCGACCTGACTCTCAATCTGGGAAACCGCCCAGTTCAATCTGGTGTAGAACACTGTCCTAAATAAAACACTCTACTGCAATGACCATCTACTCCTGCTACCTGTAACACAGGTTCAATTCGCTGTCCCTATTGTTGAGATTCATAACACTGATTGTTAAGAACTGAGAGATCTGTCAAATCGGCATCTGAAAAAACTCCGCAGGAAATGAACAGCACTGCAAGTGGCGATATAAAGACATAAAAATGCAGACAAATCTCATACAGAACACTGGGGGGGGGGGGGCCTTCACATCCCCATGCGTGCAAAGCATTCTTTAAAAGGTGGTCACGGTAAAGTCTGACCCTGGTTAACCCGGGAAGGGGGACGTGTCTGTCCAAACGGGGGACACAGAGGGGAACACGGCTGGAGATCCGGCAGCCTGGTCCTGGCGAGAGCCGTGTTGGTGCCGTGGCCCCGAGTCGGGTTATCTCGGCTCTTTGGTGCCTCTGGCGACGCGGAGGACTTTGTAAACGTCGTTCTGGAACACCAAGGTGAAGTGAGGCCGCGGGTCGCGGGACATCAGCGTGCAAAGCGGAACCTTCCCGCGGTTCTTGGGGTCCTCCACGTCCCAGATCTCGGGCATGCTGCAGCCGGGCCTGGGTGACGTGGGAGGCAGCATGAGAGTGCATACAGGTCCCACACAGGGGGGGCAAAGGGGGGGGGTTCCAGGGGGTTACCTGGAGCGCCGGGTACACCACGAGTCCTCCAGAACGAAGTAGTCCACCTGCAGTTTGATCAGCTTCTTCTTCACCAGCTCAGGTGGCATGCGGCTGTACATGGAGTACACCAGCTTCGTCCGCTCCCTGCGAGGGGCGCAGTTACGGGCGAGGTCAGCGCCGCAGCACCGCAGTGCCGCACTGGGGGGGGGGGGGGGGGGGGGGCCC
>JAODLC010000140.1:27447924-27463654 GCA_026781145.1 Hippopotamyrus pictus | reverse complement strand
GGAGGAAGGTAGGCCTCCGAGCGGGGAGGAAGGTAGGCCTCCGAGCGGGGAGGAAGGTAGGCCTCCGAGCGGGGAGGAAGGTAGGCCTCCGAGCGGGGAGGAAGGTAGGCCTCCGAGCGGGGAGGAAGGTAGGCCTCCGAGCGGGGAGGCTCGGCTGCCAAGTCAAGGCAATAACGACGAATAAAAAACAACATCAGCCACAAAACCCAACAGTGACCTTTCGGCATCATTTCTGTGGGCGTGACTTTGGCAAATTCAACTGTTCCAGCAGAGTTTGCTGAGCAGCAATGAACAGGCACTGATCTCATCAGATCCTGCTGGAGAGCAGACACAGGACAGCCCCAAACTGGTGCTTCTCAAACTGGTACAAGACACCCAACACCCACCTCTGGGTACAGGTTGAACCTCTTCAGCGTGTTTATGACCAGCGGGTATTCCGTTAAGCGATCGTTCATTATCGAGTGCAGCCCACTGGCAAAAGATGGTGCTTCAATTATGGTCTTAAAGTAGGAAAAATAAAGGCCCTGCAGAGAAACAGCACGGGGAGAACATGATGCCATTTAAGCAGAGGTCCACTTTCTGTCACCCCCCCGTTTGAAGAAGTGCACCAGTGCCTTCAGGGAGATGACCTGCTCACTTACCATCTCCGTCCGAAAAGCCATCTCTTTCTCCAGTGTCGAAAGGTGGGAAAAGTGCCTGTCATTTTCAAACAAGTATGAAAGATGATACCTATGGGGGGGAAAAAAAATCACCTTATTGACTATTTGATTAATGAGTGCTGCCTTGATTAGACTAACAGCACATTTTCACCTAGTGTTGTTCAGACACTGTAACTTGCCGAGTAGCAGCAATCAACAGGGGCAAATAATGGCATCACCATCACAGCAATGAACTCACCAGTGCGCCACGCCAGCGACAGCAGCTATAAATAACAATCATAAAAAAGAATGTTAATTTTCCCCTTCAAATCACCCTTATTACTTGAATAACACAAGCGAGAGGCTTTGTTCTCATCAGATATTCACGATTTTTTTAATGAAAAGTATTCGGTTTAAAATTCAGAGAATAAAACCGTAGGCTTATCAGGAGTCAACAGACCATGTTTACACATCTCGCGTTTGGCCTGAATACAACCACTTTTAAAATATTATTTTAAACGAAAATGTCAATTTCATGCAATAGAACCCTGCCCACATTTGGTAAGACAATTTTCCACTCCGACAAGACGGAACAGGGCTGAGGTGGTGATCTTAAGTTTAATTACAGCTCAGTAATTATCCGCAAGCCCACACGTGGAAGAGTAACTTAACCAGCGCAGTCAAACACCCACATTCATGTTAAATGGGTCACTTTGATCACTGGTTACTTCGGCAGGGTTTCGCTGGGGGTCCGATTATCAGGTTAACAGAACGTCGAGCTCCCCCCTGATCCAGGATCAGGACACATTTTGTCACGCGTCTGAGATTTTGCGTTCCTATTGACTAAAATAAAAGGACTGAAAACTCTGGTAACACTGATTTAAGAACAAATCGTTTCGTAAAACTAGGCTAAATGACAGCCCACTGCCAGAACCTCTTAAAAACGTATGTTTATTTGCTCACGGTTTTAATGCACGATGCACCCCCATTACTAGCTCCCCGATAATGAAATATAAAAATTAAGTATTTATATGCCACTCGTTACTGGGAAGAGAAATCGCAGCAAGTAACCAAAACAGCAACTGATCAGAAAGAAATAAACAGCGTCTTTGACGGAAAGTCTTTATTAGCATCCGCGAACCACCATACCGCCCTATCTGCGCCGGTGCCGCGGCCGGACCGGGCGAAGCTATAACGGGTCAGCGGGCTAGCAGAGAGCCGACACCCCGCTCACCAAGCGCTACGGTGACGGCTGCGGCCAGCAGCGCGGACGCGGAGAGGCCCAGCCTGCTGCGAGAGGACGCGCCGGCGGCGAACAGCCCGTTCCTGCTGTGCGGCGAGCTGCAGCCGAAAGCGCCGCCTTTGCCGTCCCTGCCCGAGCGCCTGCCTCTGCCGCCGCTCGGTGCCGAGGACGCGGGCGCGCTTCTCTCCTTGTCCGCGATCTGAGCTGACGCGTCCCTCCCGGGCTGCTTTCTTGCTTTTACCGCCATGTTTTCATACCCCAAATCCGGGAAGTAGTTGGGGGTGGTTTAAAAAAAGGGAGGAAGTATCGGTGGTGCTTAGATGGAGCGGACGTTCAGCTGTTCACTGGGTCCGCTCTCTGCCCTCTTCCCTGCGAAGCCACAGCCGTACTTTCCGTACCCGCTTCTTGGAGTCTCTGCCCCCATCTGGAGTCACCCTCCGCGGCCCCAGGCAGCGTAGCGGCTCTGCTCCATTTAAAGACACAGCAGCATCGGCGCCCAATTCTAACTACCTATGAATGTGTTCACTTTGATCAAATTCACACGTACTTCATTTATATTACGACAAATTCTTGTTTTAAATGCTTCTATATTATATTAACTAACTGCTCTTCAAGCGAATCAGAATTGTTCACTCCGCTCTGCTCCTATTTATGAATAGCCTACTCTAACGGGCACCGACCTTAAACTGTGATTATATTAACATATTTTCATTTAAGTATTTATCTTGAGCGATGAAATTAATACTTTCATGCTTTTAAAAAAAGGTTTGTTTAGGTCCACTTTTGAGTGCTTCACCGTAAACTAATCCTTGCTTTTCGAACAAACTATAAAATTAACCATTTGTTTCTAGCAACCTTTTATCACCCTTTAACAACTGAAAAAGTTAGGACTTTTGTAGGTTCGTTTTTCAGTTGCATAGTAGGGACGTAATGTTTAATTTTACATATAGCCACTAGATGGTGCTATTGTTCTTTTAAAAATAACGTTCCGAAGGTTTCAATTACTACCGCAATTTATGCCAGAAAGTCTATTACAAATGCATTTAGATATACATAACCGAAGGGCAATTGCTCGTCATTAGCTTGCTTGACTTTACCCCTGGTTTAAAATGAGTTATACTAAACGGTTTATTTTAGGGTATAACACGTTGCTTGCGTGTTACAGTTTTTTTCAGTAGGTTACACACCTTGACTGACGGAATTCACCAATTAATCAGTTGCTGACGCCAACACCGCAGATGCATGTACTTTGTCTTCACAATTATAATGCAATACTGTTTTCACACAATTAGCAAACCTGATGCACATATTTTCCAAAACTCTACGTGCACATCTTAGCGTGGTAGCACAGCTATCATTGTGAGCACACCTGTTAATTTTGGAGAAATCCCTCCATCACCCATCAAGACACAATGGGCCAATGCAGGAAAACACGTATGACAGGTAAAAAAAAAAACACAAACAGCCAAAAAGGTTAACTTGGTTCCCTATATATTCTTTAGTAATTGAACATGGCACAAAGAGGTAGGCAACAAAATGGAACCAGTAAGAGTAGGCCTGCAATGGGAAACAGGTAGATGAAGATAATATATAAGAGCAGTTCTATATTAAGAAATAAGAGCAGTTTTGGTTGACACTGTCAACGATGGCATGACCATGCGAGAAGCTTGGCAGTGAGTCCAGGCCAATTACAATAGGTAGCCTATACTGTAGCCACAATGCACCTGGTTTCTCAAATGTCATTGCTGTGTCTTCTGTATTGGCACAGTTTGAACCCAATTACGTTGTACCTTTATAAATCACCTAATCGCCACTAGAGGACACTTTTTCTGATATCTTACACCTGCACTTCACATAGTTAAGCTGCATTTTCAGGAAAGATGCTCATAGTTAAACATGTTAGGTGATGAATAACCTATTTAATACCATGTAGGCTATTGCATTTTGTAAGCAGCACTGATGAAACCTTGAACTGCATTCAAGCTTGGTTTGCATAAGTTCTAATAAACTGACCTTTGCTGCAGACTTGCTTCGGGGTTATAAATGATTTCCTTTCATTATGTCTATTGGCAAAAAGTAACCGACATGCCTTCTTAATAAAACAAAAATACTGCTCGTATTCATTTACATTTACATATACTTTTATTTTGCAGGTGCTTCTACGCAAATAGATGTATACGACTGAGGCAAATGGCACAACTATGGGCATTAACGTGGCTATAGGCTGCGCTGCCAATGACTATTCATTTAACTCAAAAAAATTTCACATATTTTTTTTCAGATACAACTCGAAATGACCTATTACAAATAGATTAACCGAATTTGTTTATGACCGACCGCCGACCCCATGTAGCAAACCGCGGTGAAGTTGGTTTTATGTTCGATATTCGCCACATTTACTGACATCTAAACTGCAATATCTTCGGGATCATGACGGCAATTCTTTTCAGATTAGGCTCCACATCTGAAGTTAAAGGTGGGCAATATTTCACACTTTAAGTTAGCTCCACATTCTCCAGCAATATGAATTAAGAATACAAAGCAAGATGGGAATATCGTTCTGCTCGCACAAAACTGCCGGAAAATTTATTGACCGTCTTGAAAGTGCAATGCCAATCAGCATAACACCACCTGTAAATTGTAATACCTCTTTCATTTTTAAGACAATCAACATCAAACCAAGTTCAATGAGTTCCTCTGACCCTCCCTCATCTTTCACACCCTTTTAGGAAATTTTCACACCCATCTGTTTTCCAGGACACCAGCCCTATGTGTCCTATAGCCATATATCATTATTGCGGTTGGATAAATTGTAATAACTTTTTATTTCTTAAACCAATCAACATCAAACCAAATTCAGTGTGTTCCTCTGGCCCTCTCTCATCTTTCACACCAAATTAAAAACAAACATAAAATGAAGGTGGTCTATAGCCTTATTCTGAATCAACAAAATGCCGGTATATATTACGAAGACAAAACTAAAATACAACAAAATAGGTTATGTGCTGAAATGGTGTTTTAGCTGATATGGGTGAAATAGGGTCACTGTCTAGAATTAACGGAGGCAGCGTTCAATACAACACACCGTTCGGGTAGAATCAGGATTCATTTTTCATCAAGTGCTATCTACTTTAAAAAAAGTACAAATATAAAGTTTGCCTGACATATGCCTAATTTCATTACAGAAGTGCATAAAATATTAATTTAATAATGATACTTTGGACGAAAGCCGGCATGCAGATTATCATTTAAACACAAACACATTATAGATAATGAGGGAAATTAATTTCCCAGCCCCTTTAATAAAACTGACCAAATAATAAAGCTATCATTCACTGCACAATTTTTAACAGGAACTTCGTGCTAACATCTATCGATAATGCCATAAGGTAATCATTTTCTGCCATTTAGGCTGCTTTGTTGATTCCTTATGTTGACTACTTGGTCGACAGAGCGTTTAAAAGCACTGAAGTACTACACACTCAATACAGTATCGTTACGGGGTGTTTCATAAACCGAATAACAATAAAGTTTCAGGAAGGTGGGAGACAGGGATCTCTAGGGTATACCGACTTTTAAATGGAAATATCTTCTTCGAGACATTGGGTTGAAAACTACTAGTAATAATATCTGTCTCTTAAATATAATGATTCGTTATGCAGTATTTTTGTGCAAATCGAATCGTAAAATGACAATATGAAAAACTCACAATTTAGCCTACCACTACCTGTCACTATTTATCAACTTAAAAAACAATATACTGTAGCCTATACTTCGGCTACGTGTTTTCCACGTCACTAGTCTTGTCCTTTCAATCGGGGGCAGTTCCAAGGGGGAGCTAGTGTCCCGTGACACATGCATGTCCTCCCCACCCCGCATGGCTCCCATAAATACGTGTGCAACTTGGCTATGAAATAAATATATTATTATTATTATTATTATTATTATTATTATTATTTATATGCGGACTAAAATTTTGTGCCCTGGCTACAGGCGAAACAAACGTAAGCACATCTTCTTGACGGACACGTGGGCGAGTCGCTTCAGTTGGTGAAAAGCGAAATGAACGGCGGAGAAAAATAATCAAGCTTGTGGAAGAAAGACAGTCTAAATAAGGAAACAGAGTTACATATTTGTAAAATGTGACTGCAAAGCACTGCGTAAATACCTTCGGTTTTAAAAAATGTGTTTTGCTTCTTAATGCTCTAGTGTAAGTAAAACTTGGAGGACATTAACGTGCAGTTCAGGTTACGTTCATCAAAGGGCGCTCAATGGTGGTAATTCTAATCTGCACCTTTTTGGTTACAAATACGAGACCTTAACGTATCTCTGTCACTTGGTGCCGCTGTTTCCGGCAAATGCTACAATATTTTACATCAAAGATGTCTATATTGATAAGACGCTCCTCTCTGTGTCATATGTAAATTAATTATAGGCCTATCTCACCATCTTTTCATCAAAATGTTGTGCAGTACTTGCGATGATTTTTATTTTTTATGTGTCAAGAATCAAGTCTGATGGACCAATATAACAATTTTACCACTAACTGAACTGAAAGTTGTAATGCGAAATAATGTATATCGGCAGATTATTAACTGATTACAACAATACTTTTTGTCAGATTACCTGGAATGTAAATTTACTGTAATCCTGTGTTGTTTTTTCTAACCGTGAAATTGCAATCATGTTTGATTTCAGGTGGCCTAAAATGATTCATAACAACATACATATTTGGTTCTCCCACACTGAAATAGCATCTGGTTCATTGGGATTCCCCTTGTGTGGCACTCAGCACTGCTGGGCGACAGGAATCGCTTGGTCATGGGACACCGGGAAGGTGCCCTGATCTCATCTGTTTAGGTTGGCTAGGCGACAGTGACATCATGACAGCTTCCCACCATCTCCACAAACAAACTCCCCTGAACGGACTGCCTTTTTCCCCTCTTCTGACATCCTTGGTGAGCTTGAAGAGCACTCTCTGTTTGTTTTTACTCAGGCAGATGCCGCCGTGCCAGGCGCGGGAATGGCTGAGGTGAAGAGCGCCAAGCGCGCAGCGGGTAGTACTGGAACACTGGCCGTCTGTGAACCTGTAAACTCCATGACTGGGGCGGGGGGGGGGACCTACGTTATAGAAAGCGATGTTAACCATGGGGCAGAAATAAGCTGTGAGAAAAATAACATCACAGCAAAAATCACTCAAGACCCAGTCAAGAGATCCAGCTGGGGGCCAAATCTAGCTCCTTTAGTGCCTTTTATATAGACTGTCACAGTGCATTTCACATATGGGGTTCCTACTCAAAGTTGAGTCACATAAAACTGAAATAAAGTCACAAAACTGAAAGTGCTATAGTTAATGTACTGGTGATATTTCATCTTCAGCCTTTCCTTATGGCTTTCTCACATGCAGTGCACTCTGTCACCACTTGGAGCAGTAGACTATCTATTGATCTGTATGTTACAGCTTATTAGTAATATCTGGTTTGCAAGCACTGTTCCACTCACTCTGGAAATAGTTGAAGAACAGTCTGGGTCCAGATTAGTAACTAGCGACATTTAAATACATCAGACTTAACTCTGCTCATTCAATCCAATCGGTTGCTTCATTTAATCAGTGCAGCGCAGAGCTCCACAATACAGCTGGGAGTGTAATCAAGCTGAGAGAGATCAGATTAGTATTGAAGATGGACCTTTCATTGAACAAAAGCTAGTAGGCCTGTGTAAACTGAAAGTAGCTTAATAAAGGTTTTAAGGATAACAAACCTTGCAAACATGACCTTCCCACTATAAACATAAGTGAGACATTTTATTTCAGTGGATTATCTCAGTATCTGGAGAAATAGCTGGAAAACAGTCGCTGCCTAATTGATCTAGAGAACTCCTAGGCACCAAAACTACAGACCCTGGTCATTGCACTGTAGACACTAAATCTGATTGGTTGAGAGACTCTGGGACATTTGACGGATTGGCCATGATCCTTTGGTTTGGTTGGTGGTCTTAACCTACACGAGATCTTTAGCAGAGAAAATGTGAATCCAGACAACAATCTTTGATAAAGGCAAATGGAGTCCCAGTAACGTGGTGAAGATGGGCAAGATTCAGATGATTGTTGGTGCATATTCCATAATATAGCTTTGACTCACTGTTTGTGATGATTTTCCACCAAAATTAGTCAAGTAACGAAACTGGACCAATCTGCATTGCATCTGCATTATTCTTTTTACGCATCGAAATATATCACACATTTCCCAATATTCTTCGCAAGCATTTAAAAAAATCAATTAATCTGATGTCAACTACTCAAGTGATTTTTAGAAGTTGCAGGACGTGAACACCAAGCTACACTGACAACAACCATTTCCAAAACATTACAGTATTACTTTAACAAAAGGTCACCATCAACTATAAACTTAACTTTCATAAGACTAACAGACCTTCATTAAGAGTGGGGAATTTGAATATGATTTCCTAATTTTCTTCTTGTTTATTGTCTTTGTGTCACCTCTAACCTCCAGCATACATTAAAGTCACTGATTCACAATTAAGGCCTTGAATACCCAGAGGAAGTCGTCCCTCAAGGCATTCTGAGGCACACAGGGCTTGTGTGTTGCCAGGCTAGCATGCTAACACAAGGAACTGTGCTTATGAAGATGGCCTTGACTTGAGCCTGGTTCCCAGTTCAGAACTAGCATGCTGGTGGTTTCCAGTAAAACCGCTGTTATTCCCCAGAACTTCTCCTAGTGATATGGACTGTGATTTCATTTGGTACCTTGAAGAGATCAGTGTGCTTATGAGCTTCAGAGATTCTACTGGCATTCAGGGAGATGTTGTTTCTGGACCTGAGAAGCATTGCCCTGACCACGGCCAGCTTGCCACTCCGTCACCCGCTGTGCCCAAGCCAAGTCGTTGGTGGCATTCTCAGCATCCCAGACCAAACCTAAATACGGAGTCCAGGGGCCCAGTGCCCACTGTGCGCATGAGTGAGGTGCCATCAGAAATATCTCTGCTGTTAGCTCAGCTTGTGGCCACACTGAGGGAATTTGTTTTCTCACCAAATAAACGGCAGATTGTGGCCTGTTTTGCAGGGGAAACCGTGGGCCCTGGTGCCGGACGATGACATCCCAGATCCTGGGGATGGTGCTGAGGGCTGCTGCACTGTAATCCAGCCGGCGGTGGGGAGAGAGGGACCTGGAGGGTGTGTGTGTGAATGGGAACCAGGACAAACTTCTGAGAAAATGTCCAGACATAGATAATGACTCTTGAAAACCCAGTTTTGCAGGTACATCAACAAAAAGAAAAACCAATTCTGCTTTTTCGTCTGCTGAATATCTTTGAGCTTGGGTCACTAAGTAGGATTAGGAGTCATTAGCTGCAGTGATGTTGGAATCATTATGATGTCCCCACGTGTCAGATGTGTACGCGTGCGTGCATATATATCTTAGTCTCTGTTTCCTGTGCTCTGATAAACGCACCTTTGATCAAGTGCCCAGGCAAACCAGTTGTGGCCATGTCATGGACAGATATGGCTGCTATCTGAAAAACAGAAAGGGTTCTTCTGGATGTAGAAGCATCGGTCAGCTTGGGAAAATCAATCTGCCCAAAGGTTTTCCACGGTTTTCCAGTTAGTAACAGTTTTTACAGAGAATGGTCAGATGGATTTCGACTTTCAATTGTAAGGTGGCGATTTATTTCGGAGACGTTATTTTTCAAACGACCCTCAATCACTTAGATGGGGGGCACGTCTAACCTAATGGGCAGAATGAGTGAAGTGGAGAAAATGTGAAGAAAATGGAACATGTGCAAAAACACTAACAAAAGTGAAACAAACATAAATGAAACCAAACGAAAAAAATGACCGCAAACAGGCAGAGGAGAGACGAAAGCTGGCTGTCAGGGCCGACGGCCCAGGGTGGTGGGGGGGATCTGAAGTGTGAATTGTTGACTAATGTTTATGCAAAGCTCAGTCGGATCAGTGAAGTTTCCCAACCCGCCCCCCCCCCCCAAACAGCTCCCAGATGAGTGGAACTGGGGGGGTAATGAGGGCGCCACATCTGGAGTCCTGCCGTGGCAGTGGGGGCCAATGTAACTATGAGTATTGGGAAGGAGGTCCATGGTTGAGCGGGGTCAGCAATGGGGGTGGGGGTGACGAGGAAGGGGGGGGAGGGGGTCTGTAGGCCCCACCACATCACTGGGAAGGCAATCCGCCAGAAGAGAATGGGTCTAGAAAGACTCCTAATTATGTCACTCTGACTGATGGATTAGGTAACAAATTAACGGTAATTAAACTTCAGCTACGACAATCACAAATGCATTTCCGTCAGTCAGGTAATAAAGTGCTGCAACATTAAGACAAAAGAAAAATCAAAGGCACTTAACATAATTTCACTTATATAATTACATCAGCATAATAATTGTTATTCTTATTAATTATGAAAACTATTAATAAAACGATGTGGTTCAGAATGGTCCACTGGAAGAGGTCATATGGCTTAACGCAATTAGACATTTGAGGTTTTAGGTGAGACCATTAATTCGCTATTTATAAGTACTCAGAGAGCCTTATACTTGTTTTTCGGCTGTGACTCCTTTGTCGGTGGCATCTAGCTGTAAAGCCTCCAACGTTATAGATAGGAGGTGGGTGAGGTCAGGAGCAGGAGGAGCGCTGTGACCATTTTACATGGGACAGCATAGGGTCGTTAAATCATACAGTGATATTTTCTGCAAATTTCATGCTTATAGTCGGTTTGACTAATGCATTTACCCATTATTACCTTCTACAGCACCGATTACTCACCTGAGCATCCATTCGGTGTACCAGGTGCTGCTTCCACTCTCGCCCCTTCCGCAGCACAACCCCGCCTTCACCTCTTCCAGTCGGCGAAGATCGCACCAAAGTCATCGACGGGCTTTTCCTCACAGGCATCGGGTTGAAAGAATGAAAATAGTCTCTGTCCATCTACAACCATGTATTGCGCTCACATTAACAAATCAATCCTTTATTTCTTATAATCTGCTTTCCCCCGCGGTATTAATTTTGCTCGACCGACGGCTTGATGGAGATTAAATTCACGGTGATTTACTCAGCAAGCCATAAAACAAGCCGTGCTATGGGTTTGCAGTACTGTGTCAGCGTGGGAGGATATTCATTTCAATTCAGCCGACTCCCGATTCCAGAGACATGTTTATTACTGGTCAGGACCGCGTATTGTCAATGATCGGTTATTCTTACCGAATCCGTTATCTCAACATTACGCTCCATTTAGCATTCCCTGGAATCTCATTCAATTAGGCATCTCCTCCTGGGACGGTAGGGCATTTACCTCCCAGAAGAGCGCGCTTGGCAGGCAGTGGCCCTGCAGCCCAGGGAACGTCATCGTGCGGAGTCAACCTGCTTGCTTGTGTGGCGGCAGATCCGGTTTTATCGCTTTTACGTTCTATCTATCTACGTTTTATCTATTTCTTTTTATTTCGGGATGTCCTTGTATATACCAGAGTCCTTGGGGGTGTCGGCGATTCGGTATTCTCACTTTTACGTTTTCAGGAAATGTTTTGCGTTTCACGGATTTTTTTCTTTAGGCTACTTGGGATGTTTTTGCATATGGCACTGAAGGGCATTAAAGGCACCTCAGATGGAAGTATAGTTTTTTTTTTTTTTTTTTTATGAAACAAAAAAGAAAACTGCAAACCAAGGCACTCCTTAAGTTAAAATGCCTTTATTATAATGACGTCCTAACTGCACTGTTAAAAATGCTCACGGGTAGCGGCTCGTGCCTTCCTCACTGCGTAATACTGAGGGAGGTGTGTATACTTACTCACTCGATCAATCAAATCTGCAGTCTTTTCCCTTGATACCAAAGAGCACTCGACTCAAGCAACATTCAGACTTTTCAACATAGAGCACACCTACAACTACCCTTCCAATATGCTCATTTTTCGCTCACTCAGTCAAATTGACCGTTGCTTCTTGCTAACCCCTCCTTCACACCAGTACCCTGTTTCGGTGACAGCCATAATAGGCACCTTATTCCTTATTTTCGGGGGATGGTCAAGGGTGGTCTCCTGTGAAGCACAGTCCACGCACACATGCAGACACGGACACGTACATAGAGGGCCTTGGTAACACACACTGCAGTGTGAGGCGCTAACGGACGGACAGATGACAGGCGCTCTGTAAACACGCTCCAGACCGGGGACCGAGCTTCTCAGCTCCCATCAGCCTCAGAGCTGTAAGCGGAAGCCTGGGGTTTACGCCGGTCTGTCGCCATGACGATGGGGCCCCTCCCCAGTGCAGAAACACTGCAAAGGGACACTACACAAATCTGGGCATATATCATATATATCATACAACATTATACTAATGAGGGAAGATTTAAAGAGAACAGTATATGATAGAATATTTTATGAATATTTTATATAGATGATATGTAGATTTTTTTATACCCATAATTTTGTTTGTATGGCTAATTCCTGCTGCTTAAAAAGTTTGCTTAAGATAGATTTCTATATGATTAGCACTGATCATCATCCCGGACAGAACAGGCTGCTCCATCTCAGGGCATGTACATGAACGCATTGCAGGCAGTTCATGAGACACCAGGATTCTAACCCGTTTCCCAGACACAACCAGAGAGACATGCTTTATTTTCCATGTGCAGAAGTACAGGACATTGGAATGCTTCTCTTTGCTCGCCCGGTCTTGTTGTCCATAGCTTGGGGTGAAGCTGGGGGTTAAGGGCCTTGCTCAAGGGCCCGCGGACATGGCATATGGCTGTTCTGTCGAGGCTGGGGCTCGAACTGGCAATCTTCTGATCACAGCCACAGAGACTAAGCCCGCTGAGTCAGTCACTGCCCCCCAAAACTTTATTAATCCCTGCAGGGAAATTTTCCTTTTGCCTACCCTATCTTGCTCTCTGTAGGTGAAAGTAAGCTTGACAGCAAGGGGTGGGGGGGGCAGCCACCTGTAGCAGCACCCCAGGAGCTGGGGGGTAAGGACCTTGCTCAAGGGCCGGCGGACGTGCTGAGGGTGGACTTGAGCTGGCAGCCGTCCAATGACAGGCGCAGAGCGCAAGAGCTTTGAGGCAATAGTTTCTGCCCCCTGATCCACCCTGCGAGTGGAACGGTGCGGCTTATTCCCTGCTGCTGCCACTGACTTTGTGTTCAGTGATCACGTGTGAAGCAGTGGGACTCCCAGCGTTCTGTGACCCGCGGGGCAGCGGAGGCTTTAGAGCCGGGCTGCTCTCTGCATCCACCCTGCCCGCGAGTCCGAAACCGAGGGCGGGCACAGCTGCCGCAGGCGCCGCAGAGCCGCGTGGGATTTTACGAAGCCCCCACAGCACAGATTGCTTTCTCTTTTCTGACCTTCCTGTGAATTTTCCACGAATGAGTGAATGTTTCTTCTGTTTCAAAGCACAGTTTTACCCACCTGGACATGCACGTAGCACGTCGCTATGCCAACAAGCCAGCTGTGGAGTGGGGCAAATCCACCTGCTCAAGATCAAGCTCAAGGCCGTCTGGGCAGCTCTAATCCGGGTAATAACCTGACCCCCCCACCCCACCCCACCTTCACACCTGCCGCTTGCTCTCCGATTGCTGATGTGCTGATAGACCGCCGGCGTAGAGTGCAGCTCGAAGCACACATAAACCTCTTGGCGGGGCCATTCACCCCCAACCCCCCCCCCCCACGGACACAGAGAAGAACATCCCAAGTAATCACCAAATTAGGTTAACGAGGGCGCAGCAAAGCACTGTGGGATGTTGAAATAAATTACCCACTTTGTCAACTCTTTCTCTACACCCGTATAGTCTCAGGACTTGTATGTATCAAAAGCCCCGTGTCCCTTTAAAAAGCCCATTACCTTAATGAGGCATCTTTCTGGGCCACTAGGGGCTAAGCTGCTTACCTGAGGGGGTTTATCACCACGACAACAACAGCACAATTCCTCACTGTTCCTGCTTTTTTTGCATAAAGAAGTCTGTCTATGTTTTCAGCCTCAAATGTCCAGAAATGTTACTAGATAACTATCAGTCACCAGGCACACATTAAGTTTCCTTAAAACAGACACATCTTTTGGCAAAAGCAATCCTTATTTGCTAATCATTTAAGAACTGGAGAAATCTTGAAAATATGTTAAGCCATTAAAGCAATGCAAACAAGAGTTCAGCCTTGATGAAACAACTTTAGTTTTTTTTTTGTTTTGTTTTTGTGGTTTTTATTTCTACATCATGACAGAGAGTCTCAGAGAGACTGAGGTGGCTTTGGCACATCGAAGGGACATGATTGGCTTGGCTCGGTGCAGAAAGATTGCTTCCTCTTTGGCCAGAGCTTGGATTTCCTGCCCTGTGATCATCTCTTCCACATGATTAGAGCAAAGTGCAGGGCATGCAGTCACATGACAGGGTCACGGCACCGGACGCCCAGCTCAGCAGGAAACCCTGGGCCTAATTCAGCAGCATTCAACAAAGGTGGCTTTACATTCTTATATATGTATGTATATAGGGCGTGAGTTTGGTTTGAACATGGGGGGGGGGGGGTTCAGGTCTCCATCCATTTAAAGGGGACATGATTACTGGGAAGGCTATATTGGCCGGTTTTGATTATTGGGGGGGTTATAACCCCCCATCCCCCATGTAATTTATGTCCATGATATACACGCGAAGACATATTCACACATACATACACACACTACTACTTCTTGAGTGTGTTGGTCCTCTCTACTTTCCTGCACAGGACTTGGTCAAGACGTTTGAAAATTAAGGTCAGTAAAAGTGTTTGCTTTGGAATAGCTGAGTACACAGCCAGCATATGGGCCTGACAAAGAGTAAATAAATAAATGCCAGTACAGCCAGCCGCTTTCCCAGGAGAATGATCCCAGGCGGCGCTGGGGAGGCGGTGAGGGGGTGACGCCCATGCTGTCGGCTCTTCCATCCCCGTCTCCGCAAGACCGTGAAACAGCAACAGCAACAGTAACAGTAACAGTGTGTCATCTTTGGCCTGGAAAAAAACAAACCATTATGGCTCGTAAAATGGCAAATTACTTACAGCCACATAAAAAGGTAGGGAAGAAGAAAACAGCTTGGTGAGAAAAAAAAATGACTGGACTTTTCTTTTAGTGCTAAGGAAAGACAAAATCATCCAAAAAGGCATTAGTGAGGTCAACTTCTGCGTTCACAAGGCAGAGTGAAACCTTGTCACCGATGGACTGTGGGTCTAGATCAGTGGTTCCTTGTTGGAGGTACTAACCCCACCAGTTCCATATGCGCGTTCACCGAACCCTTCTTAATTGTAAAAATAAAATATGATTTTTTCAAATTCAAAACATAGGTATACAGTGGGGGAAAAAATTATATCAATAATATCAATATCAATAGGCCAAGCGATGTTGCTTGATCACCTGCAGCCAATGATGGACAAGCAGGGAGTGTCATCACGAATCATATGAGTCGGTGTGTGTTTTGACCTCCGCCGAACCCGCGAGACTGACTCACCGAACCCCTGGGGTTTGATCGAACCCAGGTTAAGAACCACTGGTCTAGATGCTGTTCAGAAACTGGAGGCCGTCATTTTACAGAAGCATGATATCAAAGCAACGCTGCTTGAGCGCGATGCCAGACAATTAATACAGTGACCTTGAGCAAATCTTCCGAGCTGCGTGAGTCACTAACAAAGCAAAAAAACATATTTCAAAAACCACTGAAGCAGACCTGAAAATGAAACAGTTACAAGTTTCAAGCATTTTCAGCATCAGTCGGTCCCTGTCCCTGAATCTCGGTTATTCTCAGAGTTGGAAAGAGTACTAAAATATTCTACTCAAGTAAAAGTACTATTACATAAATGAAATTTTACTTAAGTACA
>JAODLC010000140.1:27428743-27447824 GCA_026781145.1 Hippopotamyrus pictus | reverse complement strand
ACCTACTTCAAAAAGTACAAATACACAAAAAACCTACTCAATTACAGTAACGCGAGTAAATGTAATTCGTTACTTTCTACCTCTGGTTATTCTGTTAGCAAAGCATTACCTGTATTTGTGTGTGTGTGGGGACCAAATGTCCCCACAACGTGATGAATACCTATTTTTTTTACCTTATGGTTTCCTGGTCCCCATAAGGAAAACTCAGTTTACTAAAAATCTGTGACTACAATAAAAATGCCAGAAGTCTTGTATTTTGTTTGGTTGCTTATGGTTATGGTTAGGGCTGGGTAGGGGTTAAGGTTGTCATAGTTAGCATTAGCATTTTTCCTAAAGAAATTAATGAGTGGTCCCCACAAAGATCTGAGTACAGGTCTGTGTGTGTGTGTGTGTGTGTGTGTGTGTGTGTGTGTGTGTGTGTATACAGATGTATGGCAGAGATCAATGTATCATATGTGTTTGTTAGATGGAGTCAAGAGGCCGTGGATGTGTGACACCTGTTGATCAAACAAAGCCTGCTGACAACCGCCAGACCTTCTGAAATCCTCAAATCTGCCAGACATATAAAGAGAAGCTGTTGTCCTCCATGTTCTCCCAGATGAGGCCTGCAGCTCTGTAACACGATTAGCTGATTATGGTGACCTATTGTCGGCCAATGCACAAAGCATGAGGCCCTTCTGTGGCAACCCAGCTGGTCCTATCTCTCTAATGGAGGGGAGCTTTGGACGAGTCTCTTTATATGTCCATCACAGCCTGATAATTAGGCAACTAAGAAGAAGGCTAATGTGGGTTTTGGAAGGGGTTGGGTTTGGTTAGGCTCCAACTGAGCTTAGTCAATAGGACACACTTTTACAACCCATTCCTTGGCCTAAAAGAAGCTGTCCACAGCCTTCGTCCCTGTCCCTGCTGGACCCCAGGAAGGAGCCGTGAGGCACCCCTAAAGAGCTGGGCTGCACAGAGAGATTCCTCCTAATTATGAGAAACTTTCTAGATAAGCGGTTTACTGACAGAACGACCCCAGCCACTCTTCAAGCAACCTGGAAAGCCAATTATTTTAATTAGCATGGCAAGAGCAGAATGAAAGACCATGGTGTTCGGATGCTTTAGAGACACACACTCTCTGCAGAAGTTCCTCTGTCACCTGTCAACACTCAGACGCTTTAATCTGTCTGCTTCTGAGGGCATTAGGGGATTACCGGGGTCCATGCGAGGTTGAAGGCAGGATGCCGGGCTTTCTCTTCACGGTCTGCTGGATCTGGGGGGGGCAGGGGAGAGTCTACGCTCCACCGCTATTTACGGGTTTTTTGGTCCTAGTTAAATATTCCGTGAACGTATTTAACACTGTACTTTTAATCTGCAGAGCTGGCTGTGTATTTCAGACAATTCCACAACCCCACCTTTGATCTTTGGTTCGAGCAAATGTGTTTGTGTATTTTTCTCAGTATGTCCGTGTATATTTTCTCATGCCATGTGTGTGGATTCATGTGTCTGCATTTTGTGTACATCTGTGGTTTGGTGCGACTTTATCTGCGTTACTGGGTGGGAGAGGATGCCCGTGTGTTTGCACGTGCGTGTGTGTGTGTGTGTGGGTCTAAGGCCCGCCTGTCTTTCACAGCCTGAATCCCACACGCTCTGCCTCCTTAGTGCTCCTGCTTGTTATTCTCTCCTTCTGCAAACAGCGAGGCGCAGGCTTGAGCTGGGAGCCTCACAGGTAGAACCACTGCTGTAATGGCTTCTTTCAGCACCTTAGCAACACGGGGCCCTGCGGCCATCTTTCAGCGGCTTGGCTCAGACCAGGTCTCAATTAGCGGTTTATTATTGCTGGGGGGGTGGAGGCAGACCTGGGTGCTGAGTGCCAGCAATGCAGAGGAGATCGCTGCATTGGGGCGAGAGGCTTTCCTCTAGGGCCAGTGGGTGGGTCAGGGGGAGGAGTCTTGAAAATGACACCTGTCACTCATGTCAGAGGGCACCGTCGCCATGCGGGATCCTGTCAGCCTCTGGTGAATCACATTTTCTCTTCTATTTATCAGTTTAGATACAGCAGAAGCTATTCAGAATGCTGCACCAACTGATCCCAGTACAGTGAGCATTATGAATGACAGCATGCAACAGCATCAGTATGTAGCACTATTAAATGGACCATAAACTGAAGGAAGAACCATTACTGAGCACCATGACCCGGATAGACACTGAATAAATTTCGGCTTCTTCGTTTATGTGTACATATGAGTTTTCTTATATTAAAATAATCAGCTACAATAATTTGTGGAATCCTGGCTAAAGCTGGTTAGAAAAGTTCACAACCTGAGTAAAGTCATCCAACCCGCTTGCTGGAGTTTGTCCTCCGCTGGGGGGTCCGGTGCTCACAGGATGTGCGTGACGTTCAGGAGTGACACAGGGGAGTGCTGCGTGCGGGTGGCAGGGGTGAACATCTGAACCGGGGTTGAGGGCAGCGCAGGAACCAAGAGACGGCTGCAGATCGGGTCCGTGATGAAAAAGATGGGGCAGGGGTTTTGCTTAGACGCACACGTTTCCGCTGCAGTCCTGGTGGGGACCACAAACGACTCTCGCCTTCATTAAAGCAACTAAGTTTTGTTTGGTTATTTATGGTTATGTTTAGGGCTGGGTAGGGGTTAAGGCTATCATAGTTAGCATCAGCATTTTTCCTACACCACATTTTGACAAAGCTGGAAGACAGATGTACATTGTAAATAGCGGGAGGTTTTGGAATGTGTCATTGTCACCACATCTGTTACTCAGCAGTTATTATCTTTGTTGAGACACAATATGGCTGAACCCTGGCATACAGTTACACAGCCCATGCGCACACATACACACACACACGCACACGCACACAGACACAGACACACACTCACACACACGCACACAGACACACAGACACAGACACACTCACCCACCCACACGCACACGCACACAGACACACACACGCACACTCACCCACCCACACACACACACACTCACACACACACACACACACACACACACACACACTCACACACCCCAGCACTGCTGTCCGTTTTCCTCCCGGGCTCCTATCTGCCAATGTGCTTGTAGAGATATTGTTATCATTCCATTTGCCATTTACATTTTCCCTGCTTGACATAATTGAAAAATGGATGCTCTTATGAAAATTAAACCTACGCTCCACCCGGACTACTGTAACCCTGTTAAAATGTAATGAGATTCTTTATGCGACTTCTTGTGATTTTTTATTAAATAGAATATCAGTATGACTAATTTCCCCGGGCCTAAATGTAGACGAGGACAGGGCATTATTGATAGGCCGGAGCGTAAGTGCTCTCCTCTGGCGGCTCTCTAATGGCCTAATAATACATTATACCAGTATCAGTGGGCCTGTGGCTTCCAGTGCTTATTGTCATTATTGAAAACACCTGGGTAAACCATTCATCAAGGTTAAATCAAGAGGGCCCATTTGTTCATTAGCCTGTCAGTAAACATCTTCATTTAGCCGGGGGCCGTCTCACACCGAAGGAGAGTCCCGAGCTGGCCTCCCCACACCTACCCCCCCCCCCCAACGGCGGATCTGACCGCTCTCGCCCGTGAGGAATGACGGAGTAAGCCGGAGCTGGCCCCAGAGAGCTCATTCCGGGAACGGTGTGGATCTGCTTGTTTACTTTACTTACTCACCGAGCGTATTTATCTTACGAATGATCGTAGTGCAAGTGGGAGGGGGACAGGACTGAGGAGGGGTTATATTTAATCGAACTGGTGCCCGGAATTTAACTTGATGCAGTCTGTTTTTGGCATATATATTAAGTAAAAAAATAAGCCCTCATTTTGCAAAGGAAAAATTAAGCAGTCAAGGCGGAGGAGGAAGGGCTATGGAGGAACAGGAATCCCGTGGAGCTCTGAAGGCGTGGTAATGTTCAGCAGATAAATAAATAATTTGGAACTGTTGTAATTGTGTAACCATGTTGTAAGTAAGATGCTGCAAGATGACTGGACTGAAAGTCACTGAAAGTAATTTGTAGGCAAAAAATAACCATGGCATGTAAAATGAACCATGGGGGAAGATTTTACTAATATTTATTGAAATAAGAATCAATAAACCTTCCACAGTTTAATTCTCTAGAGTGGCCACCCCCTCCCCAGAAAAAAAAACAATATGCCAGATAATGAAGAAAAAAAAAAGTTAAAACAATGAACTCTTGGTATTCATCCAAAGCTGAAATGATCGCGGTAGGGCGCTGGTTCGATATTTCTTTAGAAAAAAGATGGTGCGGTTTTTGATGGGCCGCAAAGCTAAGGAATAAGAGGCCACATGAGTAGTCTTTCAGCTCTTTAATTAATCTTCACCTGCCAATATCATTATCTCCTCCCTAATCAACGACGGTGACTATGAATAATTGTCTTCAATTAGGTTCAGACCCAATGTAGCGCGTCGTTGCTCTTCAGCACTTGTCTGCTTACAGCCTCTTTAACCTGAAATTAGGTGTATTTAGACATGTACCTGCTTACATGGCTCTACCACTCTATCCTACTGAAGCTCTTAATGTCCATGAGGAGAAAACGAGGCTGTCCTCACTGAGAGGAGGCTGCTAATGATGGGAGGTCTGGCTTGTGGGAGAACAGGAAGCGGAATTGGCCATCTATGGGACAGGGTAACACCGTGAGTTGGTCCGACTCCAGCGCTGGTTCCCACAAAGTGTGGCGGGTTGCCTATGATGACACTTGGAGACAGCATGTAGAACGGGAACGGTAATCAGGGCGACCTGGCTAAGCTGTCCCATCCTCCTAGGAAATTTCATGTCCATTTATATCTAATTGTCTTAATTATGTGTACTCTGGAACAAAGCCCTATGCATTTGAGAAGGATACCCAGAGGAACTTGGAATCCTACAAGGCTAGCAGCATTTTGAGTTTGCGGAGGACAAGCTGCGGGGTAATTTCGAATCTATTTTCTCCTTAAATTCCAGGCATCATGAAGGCGAAAAAAAACCCGCCTCAGAATCCTGCATCGTGTTCCAATAACATTTCAGTTGGCTGTTTCCACCTAGAAAAAAATCATAAATTGCATATTAAATAACTGAAAAACATAGTGAGGAAGCAGACTATAATATGTCAGATATTCAGTGCATGTTTTTATTGAGTTGTGTTTTTGTGCCATGGTCTATGTTAGTGTTTCTCAAACCAGTCCTCGGGGACCCCGAGACGGTCCATGTTTTTGCTTCCTTTCAATTCGCAGGGAGTTGGGAGGGAGCAAAAATGTGGATGGTCTGGGCGTCCCCAAGGACTGGTTTGAGAAACACTAGTCTATGTAATGCATGTCTGTCTTTTGTACCCAGGGCTGCCATAAAGGGGGTGGGGGGGAGTTAGGATGAATCGAAAGGCCCTCACAAAAATGCTTTAAGTGATTGTATTGATCTGGGTTGCGGGCCTAATATAATATGCTTTCATGGTGCCCAAAAATTCTAGCCACACCCCTGTTTGTATCTGTCTTCACACTGCATTTACATTAAAATAAAGAAGTGAAAAAATTGAAACCAAGGAACCAAGAAAAATTCTATGATGCGTAAACCACTTATGCACAAATACTGTCAATTGCTAATCATCTTAGTTAAACTTCTTGATGACAGCAAGCTGAAACTTCGGAGGGGCAAAGCTGTCGTGTCCTTGAGTTGGTGCTTAACCTGAAGCCCCGGCTTCGCAGTCAGCTGTGAGAGTCGCTTTAATTAAAACGAATGCTCTTCAGCCACCAGCACTGAAGATGCTCTCACAGCTGTCAAAAAGCACCTCGATCACCACCTCCGCTTCCAGGCTCCCCCCCCACCCCCGGAAGAGCCTGTCAGTCTTAAGGAGGACGGATGTGAGTTGACTGGAGCTGGGGGGTGATTTCCTGGGGAGCGCTGGGCAACAGGGGGTGGAGTGACCCATCAATCACCGGGCCCTTGGCAGACCTGCTCTTGCAGTTTTTATTTACCTAAACAGCTGGTGAAATCAATGGCACGCTTTATGGACGATAATTCCCTGGTAGAGGGGAGCGGAGCCTCTCACAGCAGACAGGCACCGATTCATCTCAGGCTACCCAGCATGCCTCTCTGCCCTCTCGTTCATTCTCTCTCTCGCTTTCTAGACAGCTTGGATTCAGGCCTTTGAAGTGCTGGCAGAGAAGGAGACCGAAACCCAACTTGTTATGGGAAACTATCACACAGATGCAGTGAAGTTCTGACCCCTTGGACTCCACCAGCAACCCCAGGGAAACGGGCCAAGGGGAAGAACGGGCCACGGGCCGGGAGGAACGCAGTGGGTCTTGGGCAGAACCGCCCTCTGCGACGGCAGCTTCAGCTGGAAACGGCTCATTTCCTCCAGACGTGGATGCCAGGAAGCTGCCCGCTCACCTCGGCCTCGCCGCGGCCAAGTGTGCTGAGGAGAGTCTCAACCAAGTCTGCCGGGCCGCAGACCGTCTCCAGCCGGCTCCCGCCACGGAGGGTCATGCGTGATGTGCCTGTCAGATGCCGCTCCATGATGAGGAGCCGTTTGCCTCTTAACACAGAGGAAGGTCTTAATCGACCAACAATCGGAACACATTAAGGGGTCTTGTTCCTCCAAGGCTGAAGGGTCTCACTGATTTATTTAACTTAAAAAAAAAAAAAAAACACGAACAGCTAAATGTCACAGGTGTTCTGACGGATCTCGACAAGATGTGAGACGTTTGTGGAAAAACATGAGAGGAACACACGCTTAGTTAGTCCGCTGGTTAGAGTCCTGCCTGGGGCCGTGTCGCAGGAAGTGTCCGTGAAAAGCGGCCCACATGCGGGGCTGCGGAAGACATGCGGAAGAGATGCGGTGTTGACGCATTGATACCCTCCCCCTCCTGCCGGCGGCCCGGAGGCACAGAGTCGCGATTCACATGGGCGGATCGCCACGCGGGTTTAGGAGAGGTCTGTCTATCAGTGGCTCAGCCTGGGAGGTCAAGGGGCACAGACCAAAAGCAAACAAACAGTCCAGCTGGTGGCCCACAGGCACTCTGGCTGCCCCCCCCCACTCAACACACACACACACACACACACACACCAGCACTCGCACGCTGACTGCTCTGGCGACGGTGATGCATACAGGGAGGTCTGGTCTGTGATGTGAGGCTCTCCCAGACACTGCTCACACTGCCCCTGGGCTTAGAAGTGCGCTCCAAAACTCAGAGAGAAGTTGACACGTCCTTCACAAAACGAGGAGAAACACAGGACCCCTCCAAGGACCAGCTGAGTGAACAACCAAACGATTTCACCAGTACCTGTTATTCCAGAGGTGGTGTTTGAGAATACTGAATGGAGAAGCTGTGCGTTTGATTGTTGCAAATAGTAATGTGTACTTTATTATAATTTTCACACACAATTAGATAGGAATCCTTTGGAGAGGTTATGTTGACTCCAAGGGAGAGAAAGTCGTCTATACAGCCAAACTGCCGATTCAAAGTTCCTTCCATTGAACTTCAGATGATGCAGTAAATGCCCTCTAGGGGGAGCACTGTATCCCTAGGTGAGCAAGTAGGCTGTGTGCTAATTCTGGGTTCTGTGAGGGGTGCCAAAGGGGGAGCTGGGAGACATTCATACAGGCATTAACTGAGCCTTTGCATTATTTATTCATAAGGCTCTTAAGAAGATTTCACTTTCTCTTCATTAATCTACCACAATTACCCAGAGGGCCTTGCAAGATTTATTTCCTTATCCTAAATGATTTTCTTTACCTTAAAGTTTCACGTGTTTGTACAAGCTGATCATTGAAGCCATCTGGGCGGATTGAGCTCACAATAAAAAGATCGGGAAACCATGCACTCATAAGGATCAGTAACGACACGATGCTTTTAATGTGACACCAGATTGATAAGGGTTTTATTTGTCAGATTCGACTAGCACTACTCCACTGCAATCTTTACTTTACTTTTTAAGTTTAATATATAAATTCATACACACGGAAAAAGCTAGCAATTACTACATACATTACAAGCACTAATCATATTGTCTACAACCATAGTTAAATTGCATATAAAATTCTAGTGCAGATTTTACAGCTGATTCTGAAAATCCACCCATTTGGTTATTCAGTATAGAGTTCAGGTAGGCTAATAGTGCACCTCAGAAAGCACAAGGCACCTTGGACAGGGCAGCTAGACCTACTCACCTTCACATTCCAGAGACGCACTCTCAGCTAGCTGAATGTTTTTGGACTAAAAAAAATGTCTTTGCAAATTAAATTCTTAGCCGTGTGTGTGGCATGTGCTCATATAGGTGTAGGAGATGTTTTATAAGGCTTCTTCTGATCGAATAATTAGGTGTAAACTGATTAAAACAATTTTAACCTCATTTAAAATAAGTATTTTTCCTGCTACATGCTAATGAGCGTGATTATTTGATAATCCTTTTAATGTGATTGAAGGGTTTGCTGGAATCAGGACCAAGGGTAATTACCGAAGCAAATGCACAAAAACACATATTACAGGGGATTATATATAAATTAACACACACAGAAAAAGTTAGCAATGACAGTTTTTATTACATACATTACAAGCACTAATCATATTGTCTACAACCACTGTTGAATTGCATATAAAATTCTAGTTAGGTACTTTCATGCACTAAGGTCATTTAAAGGTCAAGCGGGGTCAGTGCTCCCACCAATCAGCAGTCAGGAGAGCATGGGTGACATCTGGCCCTATAAAAAACACACAGAAGCACACATACAACCATGTTACGTATAACTCTGTGAGGAATTCCCATTGACCCCCATTTTAATACATTTAATTATTGCTGCCCCCACATCAACAAAAATATATGGAAATGACGACAATAGATGGAACTGGCAACAAATGACGAGTTTCTGCACTTTATATTTTTCTCATAAGTAAATAACGTTTTCAGGTTTACACAGGACAGCTAAACGAGCCCAGATTTGCGCTCGCACACAAAAGCGCACATAAGCAGGTCTGTCTTGGCTGAACGCTAGGCTTTCCTCGCCCTTCCTGCTGCAGACAGATTGGGGAGGCATCTTGTGTATAATAGTAGTGTGCAGTTGGCTTATTTTGTCAACTGGTGTCTGCTTATTTGGCCTGAAGGCGGTGGGATGAAAACTCACCAGCTGTTTGTGTAGACTGGAGGTTGGCCAGTGACCCCAGGTCCGGGACTCATACAAACCTCACATATATCACTTGTCTTCTCATATATAAACACAGTCACATACATTCTCATCTTCTACACACCGACATGTATACATGTACGTGTATTTGCAGCCACACCTTAACGTGCACCTCATCAGTTGATGAGGATTCTTCAGCTCACGTTCTCATAGCCCTCAAGGTCACATTCACCCACCCACACTATGGATAAATGTAGTCACTGTCATGACAGGAAACCCGCGCGGGGAATTATGGAAAATCTGTAAATGTGCAGCCAGACAGGAACACTGGGGCACGAGTCCGAGACACTGGTACAGGTGGCTGTGACAGTGTACAGCACACCCCGTAGAAGCGGATGGAGAAGCAAATCTGCTGGGATGTATTCCCCAGCTATTGGGGACTTTGAGTTACTGGTTTGCCATGGCGAAAATGGAATACCCAGTGCAATTGGGAGCATGACGATTCAACACGCGACAGTGTCACTGGAGAGAGCGAATACTCCTGCTCATATTCAACCTGGCCAGCACAATGGCTAATTGCTATAAAGCTCACAGGTGTTTTTAAGCAACTAAATGTTTAAGCAAATATGGTCTTTACTAGCTAATGTCCTGTATGCTGCACTGGACCATAGTCTTACCCAGCTTAAGTGTCTGGAATTAATTTGGCAGTTTGGGCAGAGAGTGGAATCGAACTACTTGTTCATTATGTGCCGCCTGTAAAAGGTTTCTCTGCTAGACGAGTCTGTCACTTTGAAGCCCACGGAAAGTATTAACCTGGAAGCCAGTCGCGCCACGCACGCTGCATCGAACGCGCAGATGTCCCGGCCGTTTACGAGCGCTTCCCGAGGAACCGTCCTGCGTTTGCCCGCTGCCTCGACAATTAAATTTCACGTCACTTCACACGCCAAATAAAAAGGGGAAGGAGGCAGGACGGGCCACGGGGGCCGCTGTCTCCATCGCCCCCGACAACGGCGATGAGGGTCGGAACGAGAAGGGGTGGGCGGCAGCGCTGTCAGGACGGTGGCCGCCGGGGCTCGGTCAGTCAGCGCCGGATCACGGCGGCTGTGAAAAAAAGAAAAGAGGGAAAAAAACATATCTCACCGCTTGCAGGGCAGAAACTCAGATGGGAGGGGGGTGTAATCACATTACCCGAGAAACTTTTACTTATGGCTAATGGAATTCGTTTAAAATTGAACCGGTTTGATGTAAACTGATTTGCATTGATCCAGATATGTATAGAGCCAAAGTCAGTCTATCTATTTTGTGAGGGAATTAGAGGTTGTGAGCCTATAGTGCCAGACTGTATAATCCTACGTTAAAGGATCAATATCATCCAAGCTGCTTCTGGACCGCTCCACGTATGTCCATACTTTTCCAGTACATTCCGGAGCGCGTGGGAACCGGACTCGGGTCCCTGGCGTAGCTGCTGGTGAGCAGGCTCATCTAAGGCCTGGTTTCTACCCAGTTCATGCCCGGCCATTAAACCAGACAAACAGGGCTTGAAAATGTGGGTATGTTTAGTCTGACATCCCAGCATCCATAGTCCTGTGACTGTTCCTCTGGAACGCGAAGCTCGGAGGCAGGCATGAGAGGGAGAGAGGCAATCAGCCTGGCTTTACTAGAAAAACTAGGGCCTATTAAGCCACAGATGCTAGCTACCCACTGTCAAATCCATGAGCCTTATCCCTGGTCCCCCATCCTGGAGGTCACTGAGTCCCCCATTGGTTTGTGGGTCCAAGGCAGATGCAATGACTGCACATCAGTGATAGGCAGCAGTAAAACTGATGACTAAGAAAGCCAAATATGAGATTATCCCTTCCCGTGTGTCCCCCCCCAGTGCCACTCGGTAAAACGGCCCCTAAAAAGATAATAACCTTACAATTGCTTTTATAGGGATTGAGTTATTTGATTAGAGCCCCATGAAAGAATTGTGTCGCTCCTTTTGTGCTCTCAGACTTTGGGAACAAAGCCATTCTTCCAGCCTTCAGCGCTCCGGGAAAAGCCTCACGTGAGGGAGGTGACGGGGGGGACGGGGTGCTGGGAGCCTGGGGGGAGACTCCTCGGAAGCAGGAGAGATGGAAAAAGAGCAGGTGTGTCTCGTGGGCCAAGTTTGAAGCACACCTGAGTTTTGAATGAATGAGTTGGAGCTTATGAAATCGTGAGATGTAACTGGGTTATAATGATAGATGTCTCTGGGTTTCCTTCTCCATGAGGCATGCGGTAGTTGAAAACCTGATTGCCTGATAGGTCAGTTTAACCGGCTTTTATCTGATTTGATTAGTGAAAAGGCTGACTGTAAGAGAACAGTTTTAACTGGCACAGAATAGGCACCATTTCCCCAGCCTGTGCTAAAACATTCTTTTCCTCTCCGCCAATGAGAGGACTGTTTACACATGTGACTCTCCACCATTGAAAGGGCTGTTTACACATGTGACTCTCCACCAATGAGAGGGCTGTTTTGAAGCCCTGAACCGAGAAGGGGCATGATATACCTATAGCAGCAATCCTGCTAAAGTTAACCTTCCTGCTAAAGTTAACTGGACTCCAATATCTTGTTGCATTTTTTATTGATATTTAGTTAATATGACTGGTTTATATTGCTTGCATTATAGTTAAAGCAAGTAGAGCATTGCACTAACAACGCAAAGATTGTGGATTCAAATGCCAGGGAGCATGCATAAATTACTACCCTTCCCTGTACTGTAGGTTGCTTTGGATAAAAGTGTCAGATAAATGAGGTAAATGTTACATAATTGTAAGTCTGTCTCTCCATGTGGTTGTGTCATTGTAATGGTTTAAATAGGCTAATATACCTGAAATAAACAAAGAAGTGACGCTCAGCCCCAGGTTTTCCGTAGGGAATTATCATTTGTGAATCCTGAAAGGAACCTTTCTTACAGGAATTCTGTCCCACTCCCTGTGGATCAATAGGTTATCTTGCAGCACCTTTTTGTCCAAACGGCATACGCATACACCTATAACGCCCGCAGAGATCTCACGAGCAGGTCCATTTGTAGGGATGACGGCGTATCAGTCATTTTGGGATAGTATGTTTGGAGTGTTAAAGCTGCAGCATAAGGTGCTGACAGGACGCTGCCTGGTTGGCAGTCTGACGCATTTACAGAAACATCGCTTACCTTTGATATTTATGAACACAAAAAATGTGATGACACAGCTCTGCGGTTGTTCGCCGAAGATTCGCAGGGAATCGATAGGCGGCTTGTGACAAGCATTCGGACCTTGAGCGGGGTTTTCGATCAATCCAGGCCCTGCAAGATATGAGCACCTGACAGATGATCAGGGAGGGGGCCTCGCGACAGAGCCTCACCTCGCTGGACCTCAGTCGGCCGTCTAATTGTACAGCTGGCTGATGGAGCCGTATCGAACCATGGGGTGACTTAACACTTATCATTCTGCAATGTGCACCGTGCTCCGCTCCCATCTACATACCGTGACCCCGTGCTTCCCCTAATCCTTTTAGGTGTTCATCAGCGGCCCACCGTCAGGAACGCGTCGCTCTGCTTCCCATCACACACGCGAGCAGACGGCACAAATGCGCTAAGCTACACATGCACAGGTGCTGCGATGTTGCATATCTTAGTGCCTGAGTGTTTGCTTGCGCACGTAATAATTCTGCGCAGGTGAAACTGGAGAAAACATCCGAAATGGGCGAATTTCAGAGGGCGACGGCAAATTTCTGGTTGCTCGTAGAGAATGCTGCATCCGCTGGTGTGAAAGCATCAACTCTGCTTCATTAAAAAGGAATCTTGATAAATTGATAAAATTTCATGTAGCGAAGCCCCCTAATAATTAAAGCAAAATACTGGTCTTGTGCTTTTACTGGATAGTTTTTCTAAAGACATCTGCTGCAAAAGTTCCAAGCCCTGGAGAGTGATGACTCATTTTTTCCTTCTTAAAGACACAATTTTCTTTTGGCCATTACTTACAAAAACATCCTAACCGGAAGTCAGGGGGCTGTAAAAACCTCCTTCTCACAATGACAAGTCGGCTCCGTGGCCGATCAGGAACCGCAGGTTCCGTTCTTCACAGCTCTGGCGATCCTGCGGCGGCGTGTTCTCCGTTTTGCCTGCCTGCCACAATACCTGGATGCCGAATGTTACGAGACCAAACACGCTATGAATCAACCCGGCCAGCTCCTTGCCAGCCATATTAGCTAGGGAATTAATTATGGTCCCAGAGGATCTATTTTTGCTTCAGACTGGAGGGAGACGGGGGCCATAATTCACGCTGGCTGTGCTGCGGTTGTTGTCTTCAGGAAGGATCTGAGGAAATCTGTCTGGCAGGAAGCCCTTGCTGGTCCGCTAACACAACGCGGCGCAACATAAAAATGGAAAGTGACGGCTGAGCGACAGGGGCCAGCGATGCCGGAGGTCCAGGGCCACCCAGCGTCCACTGCAACCAACATCAAACAAATTGTCGTTGTGAATGTTGCTGACTCAGTTCACCGCCATTTTTGCCATAGATCACAAGAATAAAGTGCCTTTTATGGGCAAGCAGTATTAGCACTGTTAAGTGTTTTTATAATAATAATCTGTAAAATTAGAAAGAAAAAAACTCAGAAACCTATCTGGCATGCCTTTCTGTTCCTTTTTAGGCAGTGTCTATCCAACACGCGGACTACAAGACAGCCGCAGGTTAGCCGCGCTGAACTCAAGCGATAAAAGCAAAGTAACATTAGCTTTGGCTAACACAGCATTTCATCTCTTGCCGCTACGCCCACAGTAGCACGGTAACGGAAATGAGTGATAAATGGAGGGATTTGAACTCGAGCCTCAATGACGCATGCTGGAAAAAGAAGATCACCTTCTCCTTTTCCCTACCAATGTCCTCCAGAGCCTGCACAGTTCATTAGCAGTTTCACAGCTAACTAACCGAATGCGTCCAGCTAGAGGAGTAGCAAGCCAGACGTGTTATTTATTACGGGACCTTGAAGAGGATTCACTCAAGGCAAACTGCTCACTAGACTCGTGCCTCTGAAGGGGTGAAATGGTTTAGTCCTAGATTTGTTTTTGCTGCTTTAGTTGTTGAGTGTGAAAGCACAGCTGAGAGGTCGAGTTTGCATCTACAGGAAGGAGATGAGCAACGGTATAGGAAAGAGTTTGACATTGGGGGGGGGGGGCTCACAATATGATCATTTGAATACAAAACTGTGCTTACTGGAGGGAATGAATGAATCCAAATTAAACACTGGAGGTGGGGGTACCTGGCCTGCCAATCCACCTGGTTCCTATGCCCCTGGAGATGAAAGATGGAATCCCGGGTTCTCAAGAAACTTTCATGCCAATGTTTATGTAAGATGTTCTAATGATTGTTTTATTGGCCTGCATAGCATGTCACTGGTGTTGCAGTAGCATCAAAGCGAGTGCCAGAAGGACGGCAGCAGGAGAGCGAGGAGGTCTGCCGTGGAGCAGTGACCTAACAAGCAGCTCTGAATCAATCATGTGTCTACCAGGTGGTCAATTAATCAATGCGTCGGCCTCCATGTGTGGGGAACCAAAACAGGAAGTGTGTCGCAACACTCAATATGAAGAGGAAGAGTGGCGAAGGAGTGCTGAAAAGACCAGGACCCAGGTTTCACCGGCGTCGACGCAGAAGGACCAGAATTTGCTCTGGGGTAGTACTGTGCTCATAATCTAAGGTATTTAAGTGCCCATGCGGTATGACATCACTCAGCGCATTACAGTGGCATGGCGTAGCCTGGCTGTAATGTGAGTGCTAAGAAAAGCAAGCGTGGGATATGCCAAGCTGTCCTTCACTAACATCCATCTTAATGAAAAGCGCACATTTTGGGGGCTTTAGAAGCACTTTAGACAGGGAGGACAGGCCTGGGCTATTTCAGCGGTGCCCCATCCCCGGCCACTCTGCTCCCCGGCATCTCCAGCCGGGTGCTGACAGCATGGGACGTCCAGCTCTTCCTCCATTAAGAGAAAGCCCTCCCTCTCCTTCGTCCTTCGTAATTAGGTCGCTAATTTCAGTGATGGAACACCAGGGTGGGGGGGGGGGGGGGCACATAGCCCGTGATGGCAAATCATGCATATTAGATTCCACAAACAATGCCCACCCCAACCAGGACACCAGGACTCCTCCAGCTCACTGTGACACTTCTCGTGCTGGGATTTATGCTAAAAGGGTGGGGCTGTGATACCCTGATCCCAGACCCTGGCCTACAGGTCGCAGTCCGTAAACACAAGCAGACACAAGGTTCCACTACAGAGAGCTGAAGCAGATCCAGGTAGCATGGTCCTGAACCTGGGTTCAGTCTTCGGGTAGTTTGCAAACCCTACAAACTATTTGCAAGGTAATAAAACTGTTACATGCATGTTAATGCATGTGCAGACTGGTTTCAAATTGAAAATCCCACTCCAGCCAGCTGACCGAACTTGACAACCCTGGGACGGATGGGTGGATGGATGTGGCATCTGTTTTGTGGTCCATGCCTTAGTTTTGCAGACTTCCTGTTTGATAAATGTCACCAATGTTCAAACATAACACAGTGCCTAGACACTGGTTTTGTTAGCTCATCCTCACAGTGTAGGTTTTAGTGGAAAAATCAGATTGGGATAAATTAGATTAGTGGTCTAGTTAGGCTAGATTAAGATGTCAGATGCAATTTCAACAAGGCGTTTGTCTTATTATCCCTCAGAATGACATTGTGTGTGGGAACAAAGGAGGTGCATCTGTCACTGCTCACAGGGAGGTGACGTCTGACATCAACATGTGCCCCCCCACCCTTCAGCCCATCCAGTGTCTGGAGAATATTACTTTCTCTGGTTCCAGGAGAGAAGCTGTCTCGACTCAGAACCCCCACCCCACCCCACCCCAGCCCTCCCCACCCCGATGCCGTCGACTGGTGTTTCATCACACAGCACAAATCAGCCCTAAATCAATTTTGGTTTGATTCCTCACTAAGACCTACCCCAGAAGATCAGCGCTAGATCACACAGGGGCATCTGGGCTGGGGATTTGTTTTGGCTGCTGTCTTGATCGCCGTTTCATCCACTGTGCATCAGTTTGTGTTACGAGCTGAAGAAATGCAAGATCCTGTAATCACTTCATTTGGATGAATGAATCGGTCAGGATGACCACAGCAAGCCAAACTGTAGCAAACAGCTGAATGAGTGATTTACACTGTGCAGTGTTAAACTTGTGGTTGTTGTTTTCTTGGAAAATTACATTCAGGAGCGAGATACATTTGCAGAGATGGTTGATGCTCAAATGTGCGGAAATTCAGTTTTATTCAATGGCAGAGTCACTTTCATGAAAGGTTGGGGATGACATCTTTCCTTTCATGATTGTATTTCCTCGTCTTATCTCTTTCCTGACCCTCTGGCCACCGTGTCCCAGCGTTTCCTGGGAATTATGGGTTGGGTATCTGCCTACCACATCCAGGATCGCCATGACGCCAGGAGATTCTCTTCATATCTGCCTGGCTTCATCCACACTAGCTGTGATGCAGTCAGCCGGCCAGAAGGGGGCACCACACCCAGGGGCTGTCCCCTATCACACACCACGCACTGCCGCAGACCACTGATGGAGCGGGTGCTCTGGTGGTACGGAACGTTCTCTTGGTGTTTCCCGCAAAGCTGCTTCAGTCTTTCTTTGGCTCAGAACAACGTCGGGTTAGAATTGCTGATGACGTCTACATCATGGGGCCTTGTAATTCGCCATGTTGGCTCTCGCCCCCCCTTGAACCCCCGGGCCACCACAAACCTTCTCCCAGAGCCAGAGATAATGCTGCAGGCGGCGACGGCGCGATAAGGGCCAGTCAGGGAGGGCTAGCGAGACATGGAAAGGGAGAAGAAGAGGAGGAGAGGAAAAGTAAAAGTTTAAAGGGAGGGGGAGAAAAGTGAAAAAGTGCAGCCAGTCTAATCTCCAGCCTGGCTCCACAAACAGCTGAGCTGAGAAGCTCCAGAGCATCTGTTGGCCGAGTCCAGATCTCAGAACCAGCCGCTTTTATGGCGGGTGGGGAGTGGGGAGGGGGTGTAGACTGTCAGTGTTAACAGCTGAAAAAGGGGACTTCAGTGAAGGAACAACGGAAAGGACAGGAAGCGGCTCTGAGATTAACAGGGTTCAGAGGCCCTGCCTGATGATGTCATCACGGCGCTGCAGAAGGTGAGCTCTTGCTCCTCTGTTGAAGTCGCCTGTCTTACAGACTCGAGCAGATCATCTGTGCCTGTGGCACGTAAGTCTGTTCTCACATGGACCTTCAACATGAGCCCACAAAAAAAAGACCGTCGATCTAGGACAAGGAACAGAACACTGAGGTCCCTTCTGATTGGATGATCAGTAATATTATTAACTGTTAATACAGAAATCATTACCGCAGGTGACACAAAGGCTTCACACCCACAGGGTTGTGGGTTTGAGTCCTGCCCCTAGCTTCCTGGTGTCATCCCACAGCCCAAAACCATACAGTTGGGTGAACTGGTGCCTCTGTATTGCTCACATATTTCTGTATTTCTGCTGTGCGCCTGGTCAGGAAATTCATCGACACGGTGTTGTTTTAGGCTAGGGCTGGAGGTCAGGCTTAGGTTACTATATTAAAGCTATTTTGCTCCTTGTCCTTTGAAAGTCAGCCAGTCATCACTAATGGAGGCTTTACCCCACATTAACAGGTCCGCTTCGCTGGGCCGGGTCACCCTGCACTCCCATTGCCACAGCTGCAGGGGGCCGGCTGCCCACCAGCTCTGCTGGGACTAAGCAACAGGGCACAGCGCAATCTAGTCTGGACGTCTGAGGTTTTTTTTTTTGACTAGACTGCAAATGGGCTGAGATGCTCTATTGACATCATACCCCACAGGTCCCTGTAGAACTCGCATGGAGCTTTTGGTTGATCGAAGGGGCGCTAGGAACATTTTGGGGCAAACAACAATGTTTGGAGAAATGTCCCACAAGCCACTGATCAAGGGTCTTTTTGGTTATCATGATGTGCTTCAAAACAGAAGATCATGGGCTTAAATTCTAATTCATGGTGGTACTACAGCCCTGGTACTGGTACTAGAAAGTTGTAGGTTTGAGTCCCATTGTCTCAGCCCTGATATGTACTGGCATCCCATCCAGGGTGTCCCCTTCCTCGTGCACTCTGATGGACTGGCATCCCATCCAGGGTGTCCCCTTGTGAACTGTAATGGACTGGCATCCTCTCCAGGGTGTCCCCTTCCTCGTACCCTGTTATGTACTGGCATCCCATCCAAGGTGTCCCCTTCCTCGTACCCTGTTATGTCCTGGCATCCCATCCAGGGTGTCCCATTCCTCGTACCCTGTTATGTACTGGCATCCCATCCAGGGTGTTCCCTTCCTCGTACACTGTGATGGACTGGCATCCAATCCAGGGTGTCCCCTTCCTCGTACCCTGTTATGTACTGGCATCCCATCCAGGGTGTCCCCTTCCTCGTACCCTGTTATGTCTTGGCTTCCCATCCAGGGTGTCCCCTTCCTCGTACCCAGTTATGTACTGGCATCCCATCCAGGGTGTCCCCTTCCTCGTACTCTGTTATGTACTGGCATCCCATCCAAGGTGTCCCCTTCTTCGTGCCCTGTGATGGACTGACATCCTCTCCAGGGTGTCCCCTTCCTCGTGCACTGTGATGGACTGGCATCCCATCCAGGGTGTCCCCTTCCTCGTGCACTGTGATGGACTGACATCCTCTCCAGGGAGTCCCCTTCCTTGTGCACTGTTATGGACTGGCATCCTCTCCAGGGTGTCCCCTTCCTCGTGCCCTGTTATGTATTGGCATCCCATCCAGGGTGTCCCCTTCCTCGTACCCTGTTATGTACTGGCATCCCATCCAGGGTATCCCCTTCCTCATGCACTGTGATGGACTGGCATCCCATCCAGGGTGTCCCCTTCCTCGTGCACTGTGATGGACTGGCATCCCATCCAGGGTGTCCCCTTCCTCGTGCACTGTGA
>JAODLC010000140.1:27387341-27400386 GCA_026781145.1 Hippopotamyrus pictus | reverse complement strand
GCTGAGCTCCACAGAGGATGGGACAAGCCCCCCCCCCCCCCCCCCAGGCCATCACCAGGCTGCTGCACTGGGCAACCCCCCCAAAAAAATCATACTGGATGGAATGGGACATTGGCAGAAATTTTCTAATTTGTGCTTTGAAATGTTAGAAGTGTCATTTGTATTATCTTTTCCCTGTCAGCTAATGAGTAATTAGCATTTATATGTATATAAAGAAAGTAGCCAAAAGCTCATCTTTCCCCAACACCCTGTAAATTTAAAGTATTCCTATTGTCCAGAATCCATTCCTATTCTCCAGAATCCATTCCTATTCTCCAGAATCCATACAAAGCAAATCTATTGACCTGCAACGTAACTGTCAAATAAAATAACCAATACACAACCAAAAATATCACTTAGCATGAAAGAAGGATATTTGAAGACATTTGAAGCATTTGTTACCATGAAACCGATTAAAACCCGTATACAGCATGTGATGTTTGGATGTATTTTCTTTTTAATTAGACTGCAACTGGTTTAATTTGCAAGCATACGCCACCTCGGAAAAATATAGTTGCCATTTTATCAAGACAATGTTATTGCAAAATTAAAATGTTTAATTATCAAAATTGAACTTCATTTGATTAAGTTTGTACTTAGCTCCATGGCTATGAAATGCAGCTCTCGTAGCATAATTAATTACCTAGATATCTGGATACATTTCTTGATTATATGACCATTTAGGTTACCCAGTTTTATTACAACTAATTATGGTAGAATTGTAACTGGCTGAGCATATATGTAAATATATACAGTAAACACATCTTGTGCAGGTTAATACGTTTGAAACGTGTTTATTGTGATTATAATATGTGTATTACGGTATAGGCATTGAGCATTCAGAGAGTGTTAGTAGGCCTGCTGTAACTGAAAAATGATAAACATAGCCATAAAACATTTAGAGAATGCCACGACGTACAGCTACGCGTAACACGATTTATATGAGCATTAGGGCAAATTGCGAGCATTAATTGTGAAATTATCGTTGATTTTTGGATTACATTGGAGGAAGGTCCAGGGGTCTAGCGCTGTCCGAGATCTCTGGTGTGCGGAGGCCGAATCAGATTGTGTGTCGGGCAGAAAGGCAGCAATCATTTCATTACGGCAGCATTAGTGCGGCGTACAATTCAATCACTGCACTGTTTTCCCCCTTCATCTCTTTTCTTTCTTCTGTGGAAATATCGTTCAGACGTAAGCTCTCTCTCTTTTAAAAACACCAAGACTAGGAAAACGCCCTCTTAAGCATTTCGTACCGTCTCTAGATTTCTTTACTTGTTTTGTTTTCCTATACCGATGACATTTAGGGGGCTATCAGTCGTCGGACACTGTAAAAACACGGCGGCGCCTTTATGTGAAAGACAGTCCGGAGAGCGCTGGGGCTCTAACAGACTGGGGTATCTTTTGGTGGCTTCCGCCCCGACATCACTGTCTCTTGTACAAGAAAAAGTAGGTCTACATAAAAAACCCGGACCGATAAAAAGCCGTAGCTTACATTATTATACTCATCCTTCAACAGCAGAACAAGGCAAAAGTACCCAAATCCAACCTTAAGAGAAGGTTGACCCCTAAATTTACTTTACTTAATACCAGTAAAAAGTACAGTATTACAATTAATCACAATTTTCAAATGCATAGAAATTTAGCTATAGGCTAAGTGTACAAGTCCATCGTTTTTAACTAGTGAGACGGTTAAGAGTAATTCATGGGATATAATTAAGAGCATTTATGAAATGACCGCGGACAAAACGTATTGCAGGGCCAAACTGTAAAAACAATAAAATTAAGAATTTTGGAAAACAAAATAAAATGCCCTAAACTTAAGTCACCGCCTATGCTAAAACTAGTATTTAAATAAAGATTTTTCATGTTCGATATTCAACTTTTAAGCAAATGTGAAATAAAAGACACATGCATAGTATTTTGAACACTGGATCCAGAATCCTGAAACACTGTACCGCATTGTCTGAAACGGCAAATTAATCCCTAGAAGCGATCTGTAGATCGACAGTAATAAATAGTCCATGACGTACGTTAACACCGTATATAGTTACCGTTTATATATTTTATCCAAGTAAATGAACAGTTAACGTACAATTAATAATTAAGTTTTGACTTCATTATAAACACCGATAAAATATGTTCCCCAGAGTTTAGTAAGATATAGAATTAAGAAATTTCAGTTATCATATTTCAAGAGAATCGAATCCGCCGTAGAAAAGTGCCTCCGGTCCTTGGACATTATTTCTTGCGGAAAATGTCTCTGAATTTTCCCATTTTTAGGCAGTTCTTGGAGAATGACATAATAAAGCAACAATAATAATAACCGTCGCTGTCATCATCAGCCCTCCAGAATTTCTCTGATCTTTATATTTTTTCTATATGGGGTATTTCTAGTTAAAAAATACTATTAACTTAAAATATTAATTTAATGACAACCAGATTTATAAATATGGTATATACTTACTGTTCTGTCATTTTCAATTAGGTAATGGTTTGTGTTTTGTTGGTTTGTTCTGCTGTTTGTTCAAATGTATTCGTAGCAGCTATATTATTTATTATAAAAAATACAGAGCAAAATGCACGTTGATATTAGTTACCATGATGGAACATCTTTAATCGTGCCTTAATGTCCAGGCCGAGCCATCTTTCAATGATGGCATGTTGTTTGTTCCTAATTCAAGTAATTAAAACGAAGGGGAGCAAATGGTAAAATCACTTCAAATTAGCACAATTATTATCCCATATATACAGAAGGTCAAAACGTAAAGCATGTCAGGGGTTGATATTTCATAATGAAATGTACTCGTGCTTGCGTAGGTTAATGTGGATTTAAGTGAGCAAAAGACCCCACGTAAAGAATTAAATCTATGGATGTCTATGGCGATAAACACGTAAGTCTATTCGTACTACGCCATTCACTTACAACTCAAAGCGTTACAGAGAAGAATTCGTTACGTTTAAGAACTTTATGGCGAGCATCTGCCTCCGTCTAAAGACTGGTGTTAGATCTGGAGGAATCAATGGTGTAAATTATAGAAATAGCCTGTTATTAGATGGTATTAATTAATCTTGTATTTAATCTTTATAATTTAATCTTGTGTTAGTTTTTTGATTTACGCGTACTTTCCTCACATATACGGGCCTAATTGTCGTAAAGTCTCAAACAGCTGTGTGGACACTGGATTTGGTAATAACACAGCATGCAAAAATGTGATATGAAACTTACCTTTTTCCACGCTTTATGTTAAGTTTTGCGTACGAAAAGCGCAGTTTTATGTATTTCCATGCATAGTCCGTGTTTTTAAAACGCTCTCGCGACACTGATTATTCCATTGTAAAATAAAAGGCCATTACTTAAGTTATTCACTGAATCACAGAAACGCAAAGCTAAACGAATTATTAAATAAATAGACAACATTGCACAACATTCTTTTAAACTTAAAACGGGGTGAACTGCGGCTGCTGTGCCTTGTATTACCGAAATCAATGAAATTTAATTTCGCTGGGAAACATCCTCTTGTATTTGTCATATGCGGTTATTATTGGTTCCAGGTTATCGAATATTACGGGCCTAACTCGCGTGAATTACAAGCTGCCAAACTATTCTGTTGACAATGACCTCCGTTTCAGGGTTTGCTGTATCTTTAAGAAGTGCATTCAGCCGCAAGAACAGTAGCCCCCAATGTGTGAATAATTTTCAGTAAGGAGTTACACTAAGTGGCAAAGCTTTTAGCACATTATCCACCGGCAATTGAAAGGTAATCTAATTTGTCAACCCAGGTCTCTTATTATATATCTGCAGCATGGGATTTGCATTTCGAAGTCACCTAATAGGTTTAAAAAGCTGTAGATCTCGGGTTCTTGTTTATATAAGCGTCCATTTCTCTGGCTGAGTGACATTGAGGCTGAAAGGTGATTCGTTGCCCGAGAAACCACGGTGTCAGCGCTTTGAAAATATATATTTATATACATAAGACGAGCGGCAGTCAGTGCGACAAGGTGGGAACCGCGCCTTCTGAAATTGGATTTATAGGCGAGCTCGGCTGCTATAAATCGCGAAGGACCGAACAAACGAGAAACACGTACATGTTTAAGGTTTTAAAATTAAAACAAATCAACGAAATAAAAGTACATATTAAAATGTGCCGTAGTTTCAACGTGGACGTTACGTTTCTTTAATACTGAACAACCCTCCTAATTGCACTGTTATTATTATTATTATTATTATTATTATTATTATTATTATTATTATGCAGTGAGCATTTTTGTTTTACAACCAACTTTATTTCAATACCTTCCACACGATATCATTGGACTCTTCCTCGCGCGGCATTGACATTATTTCTAAGCACACTTGCGCGTCCCCGATTTCGCAGCCTGTGGGGTCCAAGAAAATAAATTAGTGAAACACGTCGAACTGATATGGCGTCCAGAAAGATTTGTGTCGTTATCGAAGGATGAAATAGTAACGGGGATCTGATAAAAAATATACGCCTACCCTTTTCTCCACGTTTAATGAGTACGATATTAAATGAAGTATTACCTTTAATTATTATTATTATTGCTACTATTACTGCTGCGAGTATTGTTGTTGTCGTTTAGGACCAGTAACTGTAACAGTCATTTTTGTTTTAGGCTATTCCATTGCGCGGAACACGCCGCCGCAGTTACGTTGTCCGGTACCGAACCCTTACAGAATCCACCCTAAAACAGTCATAAATAACGTGTTATTGAAGCCGATCACGTCATTGGGCCACAAATTCAAATTAACGGATAATAATAATGATAATAATAATATTATCGCGGATTAAAGTTTATCTCGATGCTTATATTAATTATGTGTCATTAACCCCCGTCTGTGGCTCGTCATACTTCTTACTATCAACCAGCGGTAAACACCATGACATATTCTGACGGACTTTGTGCTCAAAATGCGTTTTTTTACCATATAAAATATTTTTAAATGGAGTCTACATAGTTCTTGTAAATTATTATTGCTTTTTTTACACAGACGAGTCCTGCCACTATACCACGGGCGGGTTGACGGTACCTGTTTGCAACTGTCATTCGTACAGCATCAAATGTCTCCCAGATCATTGATTCATAGTAATACTAAGGTATTTTAATAAATGAATAATGTTTGATACACATTATGCGCACGTCCTTGATTTGTGTCTTGTTTCACGCGGGGAAAATTGCTGCAATGGCCCGAAAAGACATCATTTTAAGTTGATATTTTGATTGTGCAAACTATAACACTGTTCCACCATAATTAACGCAGAGCAAAAAAGAACATAAACGCATGAACAGCCTGGCCATTCTATAATACTAGCATGTACAAATTAGCTTAATCATTCTAAGTTAAACCACTCAAAGTGAGTAATAGTTATTTGTTATCAGTGTTGCGTAAAAGGTCCAATCAGAGTCCCCTCAGGTTTTGCCTAATTGTTGAAATTGGACTGAAAGCTGTTTTTAATAGGCTCTTTGCCTGCTATTTAGTTCACAGGACGGCATAACGATGACGTCGAGGGCAGCACGCCGATTGGCTACCGCCGATAGCGATCGAGGGAGAACCGAAATTAAGGAGAGCGCAAGTGTCCGGTCATTGCAATGTTAAAGATCCCAACAAACTGGACGCGTTGACGAGAAACGTTTCGCGCTATGATCTCGCCCAGCCGCATAGGTCAGCTTTAAACGGCTCTGAAAGACTTTACCTTTGTGTCAGCTTTGTTTCAGTTTTTAACAAGGGGAGCTTGAGTTGGCACGCCGAACTCTCGGCACCCTAGAGCATCTTTGGTGAGAAGCTGCTTGGCAAATACACAACTTTCTCCGGCGACTGCAGCGAGCCGTCCCGCCATGGAGTACACGTCCGCGACCAAACCTCAGCTTTCCTCCAGGGCCAATGCCTTCTCTATCGCCGCTCTTATGTCAAGTGGGAAAACTAAGGACAAGGACGCGGAGGAAAACACTATCAAACCTTTGGGTGAGTTGACTTAAGACTCCTGCGTTTCTCTTTGTGGGCAAAGATAATCACCGAATGGAAATTACAAGTTAAAATGTGTTAGCGGAGTCAATTTAAACTTCACCACTTAGACAAATAAAATAATTATATGTTTAATTTATATGAAGATTTTACACTTTATTTCCTAAGTGGGCATGGTAAATAGCACTGCGAAAGGAGAGGCAGATTTCTTCTTTTGATATACTCGTCGCTTTAATGCTCACCGTAATTTCAATTTCACTTCATTGTCGGAGATTTTAATAAATTCATTTAATGTACCCGCTTATCCTATTTACCCAAAATAAAACAAATTCTAAAATAGTGTACATGAATAAAATAACCGGTTATTCACATATGGAAGGCAAAACAATATCGGCTTTCGAAGTGCACATGTAATTTGTCTATTCGCACGAATCGCTTTTGTCTCTGCCATAAATTACCCATCGGGTCTCTTTGGGTCGCCCTGGTGAAGTGGGCCGCTCCAGCTGTCATTTGAAACATTCAGCGAGGGCTGTCGGCGCCAAGTTATAAAAACGAATGGGAGCCCTTTTCTAGAAACAAGCATGTAATCGTCGTGTTTCTTGGACGTTGTCGTCTGAAATATTGGAGCTTTCATGCAATTGCAGAAAAAAATAAGGTTGCGACCTTGTAGATAGAGGCCTTCTGAAAATTACAACACCCGGAGGAATAACAGAAAAACCTTCTTTAGAGAACGTGGCATAGACCTATACAGTGTGAGAACAAAAGTAGCATAATTTATTTTTACCCTTTGCAAACATGCATATTAAGATCAAGAAGTACACAGTTTGAATTTATATTTGGTTTAAAGCCCAACGATATCATCAACTTGAGGACCAAGCGCACATTTTAACGAAGAAAAACTGGAAGGGAATTAGCACGAATGATTTCAATCATCAACGCAAATATCCATGTTAATGTCATCGATGTCATGGCCTAAAGTATACGATGAAGGTCTTATGACGGCCATGTTCTCAAACAGTTGCCTTTGAAGTGGTTATTGAGAATTAGTTTACAGGGCCTGAGTACGCTGTGCATCTTTGTCCAGCTAAACTTATCGTAATTGACTCGATTCTGTAGGCTTTAACTGGTGATGTTGCATTTTCCGTATACTATAGTCTGTAAATTATGAATCTTAATGAAATTCCGCTGGTCGATTGTAATGAGAAATCTCTTTGATTTCAAAAAGAGATAGTACTCAATTTATCACAAGCAAAATTCAACAAATATTAAAAATGACCTATACCACAAAAAAAGCAACAATTACCCTACTACCAATAGGGCCTAATAATAATAATCGTAATAATAATAATAATAATAATAATAATAATAATAATAATAATAATAATAATAATAATAATAGTAATCATAACTGTACTAACAAATTTAATAAGAAATTAAATAGCAGATTAAAGCAAATTATGTATTTTTAGAAGCATCTATAGAATTTTAGGTCTTAGAGTACATTAAAATCATATATTATATTTTATCAGAAAAGTGTATTGTGAAAGGAAGGTGTTAAATGCGGTAACATTCTTTCAGAGCAATTCGTAGAGAAGTCGTCCTGCAGTCAGTCCGTGGGGGACCTGTCCGCCCTGGAGGCGGCCGGAGAGTTCGGCGGCAGTTCACCCGTGATCTGCACGGAACCGCTCATCCCCACCACGCCGAGCGTCCCCAGTGAGGAGATGGCGAAGATCTCCTGCAGCCTGGAGACCAAGGAGCTTTGGGACAAATTCCACGATCTCGGCACAGAGATGATCATCACTAAATCTGGAAGGTAGGGTAGTTTAATACAGGGAAAACGAAATCTTAATTAAGTTGTTTGGTCTATTTAAAAAAAAAAAAAAAAAAACATTAATACAGAATGCTACGTAAAATGTAAGCTTTTCATAGCATGCGATTTGTCTCTATTAAATCTTTGTCCTTGTGGAACAAATTGTGATTACAAATGTTAGGTCTATTACTTGCCTTAAATATTTTCGCAAATTAAATAGATTTTTCTGATTGTTTTAAAATGAAATATTTCACCTAGGCCTACTTGTTTTTAAATTTCATACAATGCGGTATAGATTTAAAGAAGTAAACTTAATTTGACAGTGTCTAAACCTGTCGTTTAAAATGGCTGTGATATTATAGGATTTTTTTTTTTTTTTTAAAGCATTGACATTCTAAAATGCATTTTACATATGTAACTATTTGTACAGTTTTTTTTCTCCTGATAATTTTAACCGCTATCGTATTGTTTATTATAGATTGTGCGTAACTGTAGATGTTTAATCCTGACAGTTTCTGAAGAGCAACTGCATTCTGTTGCAATTATGTTATGATGCACTTGAGGACAAATTTCTATTTTATGCAAACATTGCGGAGATATCGCCTTTTATATGTTGTAAGTGTAGTGTTATTGCAATAGGATTAAATTGAAAATAACATGTTATCGATAAATTACTAAGGAATGGAAGTTGAAAATTTAGAATAATAGGCCTGGCAAGTTACCGTTCCTGGTTTGCGGTGGTGATCATATTTTCACAGAGAGAAAATCTTCCAGATGTTTTCTTCTCACACGGTTTTTCCGTTTTTTCCAACAGAAGAATGTTCCCAACCATCAGAGTATCCTTCTCTGGAGTGGAGCCGGACGCCAAATACATAGTGCTAATGGACATTGTACCCGTGGACAATAAGAGATACCGATATGCCTACCACAGGTCGTCGTGGCTCGTGGCGGGGAAAGCAGACCCCCCGCTGCCGGCAAGGTGCGTAGTTTTTAGGATGCATTTTTAATTTTATCTGCTTTATTGAATTTCAACAGTTTAGTCTCTTACATTGCTGATAAATGGCGGCGAATGACATATTTTGTTTCCTGTTTCTTTGACGCAGTTCATTTGGATCCTCGACCCAAATAATGATAATGTTGCGTTTAATGTGAATCCAACGGCTGATAACAACCGACGCGGTTATCGCCAGTTATTAGACTGCGGTCAGTTTATATCTTTGGGTGGAATTTGCAAAATGGGCCACAGATCAGTTGTATACATGCTTCCCCCACATGACGGAAACAAAAATCCAAAACGATGACAAAACGTGCATTTTTGCATATAGTCTGCATTTGGTTTTGGGATCGCTGTCTAAGGGGCCTGTGGATAAGGCCTTACTCCTTTTAAAAATATTTAATATATATTTTTCTAGATCTTAAAAAAACAAATATATAGTTGTGGGATTTGTCTGCCATATAGTGGTCCCTAAAGTAAAGCAAGGAGAGTGTATCGAAGTGGTGCGACGACTGTTTCTTAAATTGATTAACAGTAATTTTGTTTCGCATTTGATTTTCTAAGGTAACCAGGCTCATAGGCCTACCCGAATTAAAGGCACACACAGTTATGTTCAAACGTCAATTAGCCCAGTGTTTTCTTTCTTTTTTTTAGATTGTACGTGCATCCCGACTCACCATTCACCGGGGAGCAGCTACTGAAGCAAATGATCTCCTTCGAGAAGGTCAAACTGACCAACAACGAGCTGGACCAGCACGGCCACGTACGTCTTTCATTTCCTTACCGTTTCATTGCAGGTACAGAAACGGAAGACGAGGAAAAACTGAAGCGCAATGCTGACAGGAAAATGATGCGGTTGAAACACATTCTAAATTTAAATTCTTAAAAAATTGCTTGATAATGGTAAAGAGTCAAGAAAAAAAATAGCTAAATTTGTATTTTACTGTAACCTATAATTTTACTGCATACTTTAGAAAATGATAGATTCTTTGTTTCTCAGATCATTTCAAAAGTCTGAAGTTACCAGCTTTTTGTTTTTATATATATATATATATATATATATATATATATATATGAAATATGTTTATGTAATTTCTATGTGTTCCCTAAACCGTAACATTTGCATTTTATGTGGTCATGTCAGTTATTTTTCGATGTTGCTTTTGGAAGTTGAGTATTCTTTTGTCTAATTGCTTTTATTTCTTTGGTTAATAATTACATATAATGTATGTGTTTGAAATAAGGTGTATGTGGTCCACTAGCCCTCTGTCCTTTTCCTTCCTGGGCCGTTACACATTTCCGCCGTTTCATATTCTATTTGGGGAGGTTGCTAACGTTTCCAATCCTTACGCACACTGGCAGTTCTTACTGGCTGGATTCAAAATTATATAAGGTCATGTGTTTGGGAGCAGGGAACCTCTCTGTACAAACGTGTCTGTAATGAGACTCGTCTGTGTTTGTTGTAAAGTGTTTTGATTGAGAAAAAAAATAAATGAATTGAGCAGCCTACATTTTTAAATAGACCTGCCCCGTCTGTGATAAAAACTGCATTTTTCTCAAAATGTCCATCAGAATTTGCTATACTGTTGACTTCTTTTTGGGGAGAATAACAGTGACTACTATCTTATGCTATCACTAGAACCGTTATAAGAATTATACTAAAAAGTGACGTTGAAAAGGTCTCTTAATTTCGACCCATCCATTTTCTGTACCTGCTATTCAGGGTCACAGGGCTCTCCTGATTTGGTTCCCACAAGTTTAAACATGAAAAGATATATTTAGTTCATGAAGTGTAACACTTTTCAATTTGATTCCCATAATTTTAAATAAGAAAACATGTCTTTAGGTCATGAACAGTGACACTTTTTATTTGGAATGATAAGAGAAAATAAAAAAGTCTTCCTCTATGCTTGACCTCCCCTAAGGTTCCGGCTGAGTTGACCATCTCGGATAGGGGTTTTTCAAATGGCCAGCCAGGACATGGAAGTGAGGTCCAACCAAGCACAGGGAGGGGGTGTCGGAGCATCCTGCTGAGCCCTGTCTTCTCTCCACAGATCATTCTCAACTCCATGCACAAGTACCAGCCCCGAGTGCATATCATTAAGAAGAAGGAACACACTGCCTCACTGCTCAACCTGAAATCCGAGGAGTTCCGCAGCTTCGTGTTCACGGAGACCGTCTTCACTGCAGTCACTGCATACCAAAACCAGCTAGTAAGACACACCAAGCAGATCCCAAATGAGATTTATAGTTATGGGCATTGACTGATAGATGGGTAGTCAGCTTAGTTAGTTTGCCAAGGAATTAAAAAAATTGTACAGTTATGCTGCAAATAGGTGTGAATGACTTGTGCATAACTTCCTGATGACGGTGGGTCTTGAACTGGCTGCTCCACTGGCTGTATTGCAGATCACCAAGCTGAAAATCGATAGCAACCCCTTTGCTAAAGGCTTCAGAGACTCCTCCAGGTTGACCGACATTGAAAGGTATCTCCCATAATGCTTTGCTTTGTTCTTTGTTCATCAACAGATGGGAGAGACGCTGTCTTGAGAAAGAGCTTCCTGGCAGCACAGGGCTTCTTGAATATTTTGGAAGAGCCTGTTTGCCTGTTATTTGCTTCTAATTGGGATACTAATCAGAAAGACTAGTGTTGAGGCTCATAGACTGTTAGACACTTAACATTTACTGTATATATCATAGTGAAAACAGATTTTTATATACTTACAGTGTCTATAGAGACAATCCTTTTGCAAATCCACGAATCCATCGCCTGCCAACAAGAATTAATGTTAGTCAAAATATCCAAATTATAGTGCTTTTTCCATTAACCGAAACGCATAGTCATTATCCTTTTAAGCAGTTTTTTTTTCTCATTTTTAAAACACCAAAAATTAAAGAAAACACACATGCACACCAGTCATCTCGAAACTGGTCAGTTTTGGCCCAGTTCTTTAAATTAGCGGCTTTGATTAAACCACACCGTCCCTCCTGACACCGAAATCCAAATCCAGCCCGCTAAACGAAACCAAACACTAAGTCCTTCTCTTAAGGGGTTACGAATTAGATCTGATCAATTGATCTTTAGAGACCTGCAGAAATCGCATTAGGCTGGAGTCGGTTACTGCACTAAAACATGATGTAATTCAATTGGTCTGAGTAACTGATTGAAAACAGCTTCTATTTGCCATGCAGAGAGGTCCTTCCATGGATCAGATCGGAGATAAACACACACATATTCATATTGCATGCTGACAGATATTGCACTTTGCTAACCTGATTGCGAAGCTAATGTGAATCTATGTCTTTGATGGTACAGAACCACGAGGCCTAGGAAAATTACAGGCGGGGGGGGGCATTTGTGGGGAGACTGTGGGGGCGGAGCTGATGTAGTTACTTGAGGGGAGGTGGGGGCTTGCTGTCATGCACACCACATGTGGGCGGGGCCTATGAACGGATGAGGCCAGACAGCTGTGTGGAGCATCTAATGAAAATTCTGCTGAGTCTCTGCTGAAACAGAATTAGCTGAAGATGGCAGCTTCATTCAGGCCATTAGTGGGCGCTACAGAGTTCGGTCGCAGCCCTTATCTGATAAGCTCCATTAAAATATGCACTTTTATTGAAAGGGTAAAATTGTACATTTAGTTTCAGGCTTTAGATGAATGTGTCTACCAGTTGCAGTGAATGTGCTATATTTGTACTTACTTATTTTTTCCCCAAACTTATTAGGGGCTTAACTCATACAGCTAAGGAGACCTTGCATATTTAGTCTTGATAATCTAAGCTCTATCGTGCATTTTCTGCTATTCAGTTTTATGTGTTTCTGTTTTTTTCCCATTTTTTTTTTGGGAGGGGAAGATGACTGTTGTGCTACCTGTATATTCACAGAACATGTGTTTGGCTTTCTGTTGTAGGGAAAGTGTAGAGAGTTTGATCCACAAGCACTCATACGCACGGTCGCCCATCCGGACGTACACCGGGGAAGAGGAGGGCCTTGGGGAAGATGGACACGCCACCCACAGTCGGGGTAAGAAACAGCGCCACACTGTGGCGAATGCAGGCAGTGAAGGGTGCTGGTGACACTGAAGGGACAGACAGTAAATTAGGCCTGAATAAAATGCTATACTTTTCCTATTAATTCTGAATGTTCTTTCCATCAGCTGGGAGCAGTAATCTCACGCAGTCTTTTATTCTCTTTTCCCCCCCCCCCCCCCCCCCATTT
>JAODLC010000140.1:27338076-27369658 GCA_026781145.1 Hippopotamyrus pictus | reverse complement strand
CAGACCCCCATAAATTGCAAAATGAGTGAAACAAAAAATTACTGTGGTCTCTTTTTTTTCCCACGGCTGTATATGCGGTATACTTTTAGTCTTCGCATATTCCATAGTCCATTTATTCACTAGAGACACTTCACCATTCAGTTTTAGGTATGAATATCAAACTGGACCATATTGTGTCCTTTTGAACTTCATGTAAGGTAGCCATACCTCACAATGATAGCCAGTTCCTCATGTCTGTAGAATAGTTAAAGTCTCACGTCATGGAAAGACAAGCAAAACCAGCTTTGCTAAAATAAATCATTTTAGCTTTTATATGATTTCCCTGCAGGATCTTGAATAGCAGGATGACATCATTCTTTTCAGTCCAGGTGCATGGAAGGTGATGTTGCCACTGAGCTTTGTGTTTGATAGGGTTTGGATTGGGGTTCTGATGACTGACTTTCTGTTCCACGGAGCCCATTCATTCATCTTCCTGCTGCTTTTCCAGTACAGGGTCATGGGATGGAGCCTGGAACATATCCCAGAAATACGGGGTACCAGGTAGGGGGCATCCAGAATGGGATGGCCATCCACACACACTGGGCAATCACACACTGGCCATCCACACACTGGGCAATCACACACTGGCCATCCACACACTGGGGAATCACACACTGGCCATCCACACACTGGGCAATCACACACTGGCCATCCACACACTGGGCAATCACACACTGGCCATCCACACACTGGGCATTTAAGAGCTATCAATCTGCCAGACTGTATGATTTGGACTGGTGGAGGACTGCTGAATGTCTCTACTCAGCTACAAGTACCCAGGGTGACAATGCACTTGTTGTACTTGTTGATCTTTTGGTGACCCAGCATCCAGCCCAGGAGAAAGGGGCAAAGGCAAACATCTCACGCCACTCAGCCTCCAGTCCCGCGACATCCACCCCCATCCCCCAGGACGGCCCTCAGCTCCATAAAATAGTAATCCAACAATGGGGGCACTTATACATATGAATGGGCAGCAAGGCAGGCAGGTAAGACAAGGCCAAGCAAGGCAAGTTTATGTGTATAGCACAATTCAGACACAAGGCTATTCAAAGTGCTTTACAAAGGCAAAAACATTAAAATAAAATACATTAAAATCACATTTAAAAGAAAATAATAATAATAATGATAATAATAGAATAATAAAATTACATTTCAAAAACTAAAATTAGACAAACAGTTAACTGAAAAGAAATCATATTGCATCATGCAACAGACATCCGGCGATCTTCACCTTGCGTAGATGAGACAGTTCAATGTCACAGCCGCCAGGGGGAGCCGAATCCCGGGGAATTTACGCGTTTCTCGTCGCAGTATTTCTCATTTAGAATCTTCGCAAGCCATTCGTCACGCACAATGATAGAAGGCAGATGCTATCCTTGACTGGGTGGCGTAGTTGCGTTTTCCCGGCACCTCGCAAGTTTCGATGAGGACAGGCTCTTAATAGACGTTTGATAATGAAGCTATCCGGGAACCAGTTCGTACTTTAAGAACTGGTGTGTGTAAAGTGTATTAACGACTGTTTCGGTCTATCGCAGTCTCTGTGCGCATAAAGTACTGTAACATCGTGTTGAACTTGTTTTTTTCATGCATTTCAGTAGGTGTGAAATACGAGGCTGAAGTTGGCTACTTATTCGCAGCTCCTTATTCGGATTTTCCGGTCCGCCTTAAATGCTGCGCAGCCGAATGCAATGACGCGATTGCGCCTGAAAGGGGGCTCATTTAGTGAGGCTTACCCTCAGAACTACATTTGGCTTTCGATTCGTATTAACGGAACACGATTCTACTGACTTGTTACCACTTTTAGGAAAGTATATACCTGGGTAGTTTCAGTAATAGTATGTGTGCATTTTATCATAAAATGAGACAAACACAAACGTATTTCCACCCCCAATCAGACCTGGAAATATGCCCCATCAGGCAAATATCAACATCTTAGTACACGTCAGGTATCCCACTCTATAGAAAATGTGGCATTATCCTGGCCCAGACTGATTTAATGCTTTAAAAATTAGATGGAAACAAGGCATGTCATACTACAGTGCACAAAGGTGTGAATGAGAAGCGAGGTTTCTGTGCCCATTATAATACCATAAACCTCTCTGTGCCAGGCAAATATCAGCTTCTCAGTACATGTCAGGTATCCCACTATATAGATTAAGTGACATTGTCCTGGCCCAGACTGATGACCATCAACTTATCTGACACTTTCTCACTTTGACTCAGTTAAGTCAAATCAGTTTCAAATTCAAGGTCGGCTTTTTTCCGAGGTTAATCTTGAGTTTCGTGAACAGCTTGGTGACTATGGCCTTCATTTTCTGTCCATGATCTTCTCCATGGATAATGTGAACCATGGGGGTTTGGGGCAAACTACTGAATCTTGGAACCAAAATGTCCACGGTAAGGAGAAATCTCACCAACCTCCACAGTGGAGTTAATGTAGTGTCGTGTGAGTAGAAGAAAGGACCACGGACTGGTCAGGCGCGAGAGCCGATGCAACACACCGTTTTTTATTGTTCCCCGAGTTCGAGAGAGAGAGCATGAGACGTACCCCGCGTCACATTCCACACACGTCACACGTCACGCCAGTCACAGACAACCAGGAGGAAATGCATTATGAATGCATGGGCATCTACTCATGCTACAGTTAAGGCAGAAGACTGTGATGATGAAGATTATAGCAGGGGCCTGTATCACAACACGAGATTTGTTGGTTAGCTAGATTAGTAGTCAGATTTAAGGTACCCCAGTTTAAAATGACTTTATCTTTGTTTGTTGGGCACAAACCTCCACATGGGTTTCCTGCTTCTGCTCTCTTTGTGTGGAGTTTGCATGTTCTCTCCTTGCTGCACAGGTTTCCATGGTAAATATGTGGCCAGTGATTGACTTGCCTCCTATCCAGGGTGGGTCCTAATCTTGCTTATACTGTCTGGAATAGGCTTTATCTGAGCCCCACCATGACTGCAGCCATAATAAACAGTTCATAGGTGGATGATTGATGACTTAATTTAGGCTATAACTTCCCTCGTAAACTCAAGTAATTCAGTGTCTTATTTATAGTGTGTCAATGTACTTCCATATCAGCAGTGTAATACAGAAAGAACATGGGTCAGTCTTCTAATTGTATTTTAATTTAACTTTGTGACTGTCACTTTTTGTCTATACTATCAGAGAAAAGAGTACAACTCTAGTACAGATTTGTACCCCAAGGTACAAACAGCATTAATGTACCCCCAATGGTACAAAAATGTTCCTCAGAGTCAATTTCTGTACCTTAAAAGGTACATTTAACTACAGCTGATGTACAATTGACTCAATCCCCCCAATATCTAAAAAATAACTAAGCAACGTATTTATCCTCCATCGTTTTGGGATGGCGGTGTAGTTTCCTACGAAATCATACACCAAACCTTTTGCGTTTCCCATGGCTATTTAGCGTAAAGGTCCCATTTGCTTTTGTGCAGAGTACAAATGTTCCCAGTTGAGACTCAGGAACCTGTAAGCCGGGACCAGGTTGCAAAACTTAGGCGTGAAAGCGCCTAATGGCATGACGTGCAAATGATGCGATAAAAAACCTACCGCGCAAATGTCACAACTGACTTTTTTTACGCTGCCCTGCGTCTGCCCAAGGCGCCCATACCTAAATACGCCAGTGGGTGGCGTAGTTGTGTTTCCTAGGCACCTCGCAAGCTTCAGTGACTGACAACCGTGCAGAACTGGTGCGTGTGAAAGTTACTTTCTGCAGCTGTCTGAGATTCTCGGATGACATTAACAGGTAAGCACTTATGGATATTAAATAAGCTTATGAGTAGGCCAATCAAACAAATCTTGCCAGCGTCTGAACTAGAATAATCGAGTGTGAAATCTATAATGGATTTTTTTTTTTATTTGATCACAGTCGTACATCTCATTTTTTCGTGATGATTATGCAATGGTAAGCTGATAAATTTGCTTTGATGTTTAGCATCACATTCCACTAAAAAATACAATGACGACATATAAACACACAAAAAGTTACTAATTTTATACAACATATTTGTTCTATCGAGTACAGATATATGTTCGCAGAACACAGGAAGTCGTGTATTTCGTTCTCTGCGCCCATGTTTAGCACTGAAATTGCCTAATGAATAACTGGAAATGCGTGTTAGCTGACTGGTGTAAACAATGTTGGTTTCAAAATACTTTTAATTACAGGTGGAGTATGTGACATATTTGATTTTTTTTTTTAAAGAAATCTCTGACATTTGTATGTGTAAAAATAGTAAATTTAAATGTTCACGATGTTGCGTAAGTTTGTTTTTTTGTTGTAGCATATTTCTGTCGGACAGTATACTGTCTTCTTGGCGTCAGGGTATTCAATGTCCCGGCTGTCAATATGCTACCGTTTCTGATCTGGATCCAGATTTTATCAATAAACGGTAAGTAACTCAGAATGTAGTCACTGATGAGACTTCTAAGCAATTACGTGTAAGTCGCTCTGGCTAAGGACGTCTGCCAAATGCCATAAATGTAATGTAAATGTAAGATCGTAGGCCTATTTGTGCAAAACATCGGCAGTTCTGAAAAAGAACCAAATTTCGATCTTTACAGTATATTAATAAAATGGATCAATGAATTGTTAAACTGGGCTATTGGGTTTATTTCTCTTGAGTTTATTAATATTTCAACACCACTATTTACGGGTAGCCTATGTATAGACTATTATTAAGGAACATTAAACATTATGATTTGTCGTTTTGCTAAAAATATTAACATTTTTTCATGTTTAACGCACTTAAAAATGTTACCACATAATCGTAACTTGCGTTAGAAATTCATCTTGGTAATGTCCTACTTATAACGATTGCCGGAAAGGAAACAAGTAAGCTACATAAAATACAAGTGATATGTTTCATTTATGCGCATTTAGGCTACTCGAGGTCGCAGGCTTAACCTCCTAATTTTAATTGACCGTTTTTATTAAACATTTTGAATGTAATTTAAGGTTTCTCTTTCTGTTTGCCCTGCACAGCTGAACAGTTATGCGCCCGGCCGGGGGAAAAAGTTGAAATCCCTTGTCGAAATGAAAGAAAACTGCCAAAAGTGAAATGGAGTTTTTATAGAAACGGCGCGAAATCCTTTTTAATCTCCAGCGGTAAAGATGGACTGGGGAAACACAACGCAAGCTTACAAACCCAAGTCAGAATTTCACGTGACAGTTCACTTGTTATTGAGGGTATGACAGGAGAGATTGAGGGAAATTACTCTTGTGAACTGTGTGGCAAAGACGATCGGTGCGAAGTAAGAAGCGCTTACCTGTTACTGTTAAAAGGTAAGAGTTATATGGAGGTTAAACGAATGTCAGCTGACTACATGTTGATCAGATTTCACCCTTTTACCTTGAATCACTCACTGTAGAGACATATCTGGGGGACAAAACGAAGGCGATCGCCGCGCCGGGCAGTGTTTTTACTCATTCTTGTCCAACCGAAGAGGCAGATAAGATGGACAGCCCAGCCACTGTGAAGTGGACGTCTGAATCAATTGGAAAACCGGTCATAACTTTCACCCTCCATGGTCGGTCTGTTACGGAAAAGCCGAAAGGCCGCGAGATGCTGCAAAACGGATCTATTTATTTGTCTGATGTTAACAGCAGTGATGCAGGGAACTACAGCTGCTGGGTACAGAAACGTCCGTGTCACTGGATCAACCTGCTAACCATTAACTTGTACGTTCAGGCAGGTAAGGAGAACTTATTACATAGCCGGGGAAAGACACATAAGTTAAAGTGAATAATAGACCATGATTCTCAGCCCAAGATCTGTAATATCAGTAGTTTGTCAAAAAAGTAGCATAATTTGTCCTCCATATCAGAAAATTGGCAGAAATCTGGTATTTTACTTCTCTAGATAATGCAGTCACTTTCTTTTTCCAATAACTGCCTTTTTTTTTTTTTTTGCACCAGGAGGAATTTTAACCAATCCAACAGAGATGTTTTATAATACCTGTAATAACAATATAATTCTGCTTATTAATTAACTGATCATTTTAAAATGCATATCTCAGCGCTCTATCTCTTCTTCCTCTACATCAGCCTAAACTGGGAAGATTCTTTTTTACTTATTTTTTAAAACATTGTGCTTGGGGATCATATTGACTGAAAACTTGTAGAATGAGGCATGTTAATATAACCCATGGCGTGACTCAGTTTAGTGTCAGATTTAAGGTTGGCTTTTATTCTGAGGTTAATTTTGAATTTCGTGAACTGCTTGGTGACTATGGCCTTCATTTTCTGTCCATGATCTTCCCCGTGGTAGGAAGCCCCGTGGATAATGTGAACCATGGGGGTTTGGACGAAATTACTGTATCTTGGAACCAAACTGTCCATGGTAGGGAAAAATCTCACCAAACTCCACAGTGGATGATATAGATCAGCGTTTCCCAACCCAGTCCTCGGGGAACCCCGGACAGTCCACGTTTTTGCTTCCTCTCAGCTCCCAGCGGACCTGTACCAAGTATTCGATGTTCCTTATTGGCTGGGACCTGGGAGGGAGCACAACTGTGGACTGTTCGGGGTTGCCCGAGGACTGGGTTGGGAAACACTGGTGTAGATTCAAAATGATTCCGGTTTTTAGTATACAGAAACAGAAATGGCACCCAGCTCACTTATAATTAAGACTGCTGTGTCAAACACCTAGTCATGCATCGTGTAACGATGGGGATTCATTCTGAGAAATGAGTTGTTAGGGGATTTCATCTTTGTGCTAAATAATCATAGAGTGTACTTATCTAGACCTAGATGGTATAGCCTTCTACACATTTAGGCTGTACAGTATAACCTAAATAATGATAAACAGTAAGTATAATAAATACATTAACCTGTCACATGGTTATGTATCTTCATTATCAAGTATTATATAGTGTACTATACTTGTATAAGACTAGCAGTGCAGTAGGTTTATTTACATCAGCGTCACCACAAACAACTGAGTAATCCGTTGCTCTATGACATCAGTAGGTGACAGGATTTTTTACATTATATTGTAATCTTATGGCATCACTGTCATATATGCAGTCCATCGTATAATGAAACTTTGTTATCTGACACATGACTGTACCTTCAAATGCTAATCATTAGCACGCTAAACATTTATTCTAAGAACTTCATGTGGATTCTATGTGGATTAGGAATATTTGAGATCACATATGAATCATCCGGTGTAGAGGGACATATTTAAAGCTGTTTTCTCTCAAGGTTGTAGGTGATTAATTCAAACTCTTCCATTTTTTGCAGAGTCGCAAGATAAAAAAAGCCATAAAATGTCGGTGGTGTTTGGCACTTTGGTCACCTCTCTGCTTGCACTGCTGCTTCTCTGCATGGTTCTCCACTGCAGATATAGAAGATCTTCAGGTGAGACAAAATGTTGCACAGTGACACAGTGATGAGATCTATGGTAATGTAAACAGCATGCATGTCTCCCTTTTCTGGCCTGTAACACATTAAAACAGGTTGCTGCCTTTATTATTTTTCAGAGATTACCACACCTAATGAGCAACTTAATCTAGAGCCAAGCTACAGAAACACAGAAAGCTCCAGACTAGAGGTATATTAGCAGAGACTTATTCACTACAAACTCCTCTCCCAGTGCGTAATTCAAAATGTTACAGACAATGCTATAATCCTGAGATTCTGATACACAATATTATTAACTCTATTTACTAATTATTGCATCCTGCTGTTGTATCAATACTATTAAGTACTTTTTTTTATTACTGTTTTAATTTTATTACTGTCCTTTTTCACAGATGGATGAAACTGATTGTCAAGTCTATTCTGTGCTGAGCGTAACAAAACCGGAACAGAACTGTGTCATCGAAAGCCAGGACACTTGCGTTTATAGTTTAATCAAGATCCCACCAGCATGCACTTCTGGAAATTAGGGTTGAGAGTGGCTTTCGGTAAAAGCGCAAAGCCGTCAGACACGGGCCCTGTTTGGATGAGGACATGCCATTTTTTTCCTTCCCTGAGTTCCATGTAAACCATGATCAACATGAGATATGAACTGTGGAAGTTAACAGACAGAATGGTAATCATCAGAAAAGATAAATCCTTTTTTTATAGATGTTAAAATACAGATTGTAAATATAAGTTTGGTTTGTGGTGAACTACAATTAAGATAAAAATTATTTTTAAACTTGGAAAATATGAACTTTTATTAAGCTTCAATGCAAGACCATATTTAGAGCTGGATAAAGACGGCAATAATGTGCACCCATTGTAATGTGCACCCATTGTAATGTGCACCCATTGTAATGTGCACCCATTATAAAGTCACCACATACTTAGTGGTATCAGCAGAGGTGACAGTGAAATATCATAAACATTGCAGTTGTTTTTAGCACCACTTTTGACTCTCATGAGCTTCTACTGTATATTTTGCAGGCTGCACAACAGTGCAGATGCAGATGCGTTTTGGTGTTAATTACCTGCAATTTAGGTGAACTTAAAGCGCTATTCATTTGCACTTAGTCTGTATGGAGGGAATCCAGCAAATAAATCATTTAATTTAAATGCTAAGATGATCTTTCTTACTGTCCTTCATGAATGAATCAAAGAATAATCGTTATTCATATTAAACCAGAAACAGCAGATAGTGGCATTTTCACCTAACGTAACCATAACTGAACTACGTATTTGGTGTCATGAGCAAATTTGTTAGAGAAACTGATAATGACATTTATACTGCTGTTGATGTGAAGAAGCAATGCGCTAACCTCAGTGGTGTGACCATCATTGTAAAACCAAACAGCAGACTGAATATCTTTTAACCTTTAACTGTAATATGAGAGCGTCATTAACACCTCTGTCTTAAAAAGATGAAGTGCCACATCCGATATGTTCGTTATTTTGCATGACAATACGAAAACACTGAAATTTCTTTAGAACAGTTATACACATCTGATGTTCCGATATTTATAGGCCTATAATCCTTAAGACTATTGAATATGATGCCTGTCATTGGGTAATGCATAAATAACACCACAGCCCAGTGAATCAATACATTGCTCCTGAAAGACTGCATCATTGTGAGCCCAGGGATTGATTTATTACATGATTTTGGCGTTAATCCTGTCGTTCACTAACGCCGTTGCAGTTTCTTTATGTCAAAGGAATGACAGAGCCGATTTCTAGTCCCGATACTTTATCAATAGAAATACCAAACTTGGTCACAATAAACGCAAACGTCCCTTAATCTATCTACGCACATCAACCAACAAAGAGAAAACTTTCTTCTTCCTTTACATTTAGTTTATACAGAATATTATTGACAGCCACCTACTGGCAGTTTCTGTGAATCGTCCCAAATTAAAATAAGATTTCCTATATTAATTATTCGTTAACTAGTTATTACTGAATTAAACATTTCTATATACAGTAGCAATTTGCCCCTTCTTTAACATTATATGAAATTTCCATTAATTCAATATCAAACGATATTAATCAAATAATAAAGATACAACAAATCCAACCCTAAGTCTACCCCAAATCTCACCAAAGAGTGTCTTAGCAGTGTAATAATGAACCAATGGAAGGTTTGGTAGTTCTATTTGAATTTTGGTTTGTATATTGTCACTTTGTGTCTAGCCAAGAAGACTTAATATGTTACCAAAGTTGACATGTTAAAATGCGTAGGACACGCTGTTAGAAGTCATTCAATGCAAAATGGAAAAAAACAGTTATTTAAATTGAGTCACACGCCACATAAACACCTTAAGTGTCACAAATGGCTGCAAGGACTTCAGGCCCACCAACCACATATACTGCAGACAACGGTTTGTTTTGCGTGTGGGTGTTCGCTGCAGTAAACAGCGTAATATTTCGTCTGACATTGGCAACCGTATGTTGGCGTGTGAGTGTTTGAAAAATACTTGATGAGCAATGCGGTTTTTTATGGCGCACCTTGCCTATTAATAGCAATCCATACCGTAGTGTTTTGCAGTAGTTTTCATCTTTTACTACCCTTGTGCATAGTAGAAAAATTGTAGACTCAGCAGGTTAGTCGAAAAGCGCAATTACCTTTAAAATGGGCGGTTTAAAATCACCCTAAAGGCAGGTAATTGACAACAATGGGGATTGTTATTTTAGCCAAGAAAATGGAATATTGCGATAACAAAGCAAACCAAATCCATATTCCACCTTACTAAACTGAGAAAAAATGCTCATAGATGGTAGCCCACAAAGACACAGTATAACAATAAAACAACGACAACTTAAAATAGTTACATTCAACAACACATTTGAATAATCAGTAATAAAATGAACAAACGCCAACCGCAGTCAAACCAAACAGTCGCTAATTCTAAACCAAGGAATCAGTCGCATTCTATAAAAGTTTTACTTAAGGAAACTCTTCAGCAGAGTTCGCTGAAAAAATGTTTTAGAGATTTTATTTTTCAACTCTTAAGATTTTAAGTTGCACTTATTTATCAAACCAACTAATGGTGTTTACATATAGCCTACGATGCGTCAGTTCGACCAGGAAAAGTTTAAAATACATCGTAATAAAAAATATGTGTCATATGTGCTGTGGAACCTTTATCAACAAGTATGAGTTGTCCTATTAGCACAGTTTTAAGCAATATGGGTTTAAATTGCTGACGAATTAATTTAACACGTTTAATTGTCATACAAATTAGTCTCAAATTACATTATGGACTGCGGGAGGAAAATGGTTTAAGCGGATAAAACCATTCAGTAGGACACCGTGATCTGACCCCGAATTTCTTGTGTTTTTTATTCATTTTAATTCCGTTTGTTAAATTCGGTATAGTTATAAACCTTTGTACATCTTTCATATGTTTTACATTGTATTGTTCTTTAATATTTGTTTAATGCAAGTATGTGCTACTGTTGTGTTATTAAACCTGTTGTACGTACCCATATTTGCCGTGTATTTTATATAGGCCTAATTAAACAGGATAATGAAACAGATCGTAAAATAGAACTCGACGTGTCAAAATAGTTTAACAAAAACTTCTGAAAAAAAACATGTGTAACCTTTAAAGTAGTGGGGGAAGATATGTGTGGGTGTTCGTGAATGGGTTAGTCAGTCTACAACACCTCACGTTGTTTATAAATTTTATATGCTTAGTTTGTATGAATTAATGTAAATAAATGAAATAATGATTGGGTATAATAAAAGTTTTAAAGATGTTTTAATCATTAAAAACAAACTAGGTTTAAATCATGAAACAAGTAGTGCTATGGTTACTAATTATTTGTGCTCTTACTTAATTCTTAAATTCGATTTTTAAAAGTAATTTTCCCTCCACCCATTTTCCATTAGAAAGAGGAAAGCATGCAATGAAATCCACACAAAAAAAATCTACGTAAATTTCATCTACACAGGAAAAGCACACGTTTTTATAATCGTTATAGTATTATAGAATTTCATTCATGATTATATTCTTTGATTAATTTGCGCAACGTTTCAGTTTGGATTGAACTATGATTTGAATATTTATTGTTTTAAGATAAGCTTGTGATTCACAGCAGCCGCATGCGCAGTAAAGTAGCGGCGAATTTGACTGGTGTGGAGCCCAGTCTGTACGTTTTCGAGCATCTCTCGCAGCTAATATATCTTGCATATTAATTATATTTATATTATTGGACCGACTACAGTGTCCGCTTACAGTGTTCAGTGTCTTTAAGGAACCTTTTGTAGGTTGTGAGTGCTGTCTTATAGTCCGCGCTTACTTCTTCAAGCACACGAACAAGAGGCCAGCGGATCCACGGTCTGTAGTATTGGCAGCGCCCAGCGGGCGAAGCGTCCGTTTTGCGCAGTTTCAGCGCTATTTTCTTAGTATAAAGTACGTTTCTTGTTTATATTTCGCTCGCTGGGCAGTTTGACGAAATAACTGTTAGTATGTTACAGATGGAGTTTCGAATACCGGTGCAGACTTTAAGGTGTGGGTTGTGTTGCTTTTGCTCCCGTTAGCCGGTGAGCTAATGCTCCAGTGGCAGGCCGTGTTTTGGAAACGTTCTGTATCATTGTGCGTATGGACTGTGTTTCAGACTCAGATGTGCAGCTTCTCGGGTCCGGTCTGTGATATTGCTGCTATTATTGTTGTTTTTGCACGACAAGTGGCTGTAGGTTTAATGTTTAATGTCCTCGCCGGTGCTTTTTTTTCAGGAGCGCGATGGAGGCACCCCCGGTCACTGTCATGCCCGTCACCGGCGGGACCATCAACATGATGGAGTACCTCCTGCAAGGTGAGCGCCGTGCCTGCCTGCCGATCGCTCCCTCGCTCGCTTCGGGGTGCCTGTGGCTGGAGCTGAGGCAGCCCCGCCAGGTGTTGCTCTGCTGCTGTGCTGGACTGCGCTGAACAGGATGTAACGGATGCGTTACAGAAGTTAGTGGTTTTACCGCTTTGTATCGTCGGTTCCGTGCGTACAGATGGTATTTCCGTAAATGAAATGTTTTTCCCCCATCTTGATTTATTTTAGATGCCCAAGTTTCTCTGTCCTCAAACTTGGTTTCTGGCAAAGGCGTCGGAATCTACTTTACGGAGTTAACTAATCAAAGCCCAGAACATAATTTTATAAATGTACAGATCACAATTTATTTTCTTTAAAAAAGTCATTTAAAAATGTTTTTAAAAGTTGTGGGTTGTGGTGTGAGCCTGGAGCATATTCTGGGAAGAACTGAGTAGAGGGCAGAGGGCGCCCTCAGTGGGATGCCAGTTAACTTCAGGCCTGTATGGAACTAAAGCCAGAGCCCAGCCCAGTACCCGAGACCTTGAGACTAAACCTGACCCAACCTGAATAGTACTCTTAAATCTAGAACCCAAACCTGAAATTGTGAAATACAGGTATTAATCATATGCATATGCAGAGACGGATTTTCACAAATGGCATTTTAAAACTGCATAGCTTTATATGTGCTAGGAAGATGGTAAGACTAATGCAAAACACAAATTTCTTAATTAACAAAAGCCAATCAAAAAACTAAAGTTTATACTATTATTCATTAACACTTAGTAGAACCTAACAAGTGCAAAAAATGATTTGTGTTTAAAAAAAAAAAAAAAAAAATGCATAATAAACTAACCCTACTCTAGCCTTAAGTTGAATATAAAAACGGACCTGTACCCGGCCTGAAACCCGATACTTTGTCTGAGCCTGGCTTAGGTTGGGTGCCAGACCTCTAATTGCAGTTCATCACAAGGCACACACTATAGTAAATATAGAGAGACCAGTTCACATAACCACATGTTATTGGACTTCGAGAGCAAAAGTGCAGAAATGCAGGGAGAATATGCAGTGGTGTGTACATATGTATTTATCCATTCATCCATCCATCCATCTGTCTTTAGCTTGTCTTGGTGAGGGGATGTGCTGCTGATATGCTGGGTAGGTCACACCAGACCGTCTTTCCAAGGCCTCATACTCAAATTCCCAAGATCCCCAAATGTTCCGAAGCTGACTGGGAAATATAGTCCTTCCAGCCTGCCCAGTGCCTGCGTAGCACATGCCTGAAACATCTCCGTTGGGAGCCAACAGGTGGAATTCTTTTGAGATACACAAATCACCCTCCAATTGCATATCCAGGTCAGGGGTTGGGGGGACCTGGAGCTTATCCCAGCAGCACAGGGCACAAGGCTGAGGACACCCTGAATGGGACGGCATTCAAAAAAGGACATTTCTTTAAAAAGGTGTTTGCACAATTTACATTTGACTGCTTACTTCTTTTAGTTGTACAACAACGGTGTGCATTCACAGATGTCGGTGGTTTTACTTATCGGTATGCAGGTCCATGACCTACATTGTGCCTGGGTCAAGTGACCCCTTTCAAGAAATGAAAGCTATCAGCTCACACATGAAGTGAGAGTCTTGGTGTAGATTGGCGGGCCAAGACCACACGACTGGTACCCTGTTGTTTTTGGGTTGGTGTTATTTAGGCCGCACTAATACGTTTTCATTTAGAAACAAATTTTATTACAATTTAGCCTTGCACCCTCATTACTGTGGCTCTTTCTTCTCAGAAGCAGAGAAAATTGTCAATGCCGTCTGGCAAATGTTCTTTCTGTCAACACATTAGTACAGACTCTTATAAATGTAAAAATTTTGTTACGCCTACATCAGTAACTTCCAATTGGTTCATACTTAGCATGTGACCCTTTCCTCATTAGCTCTCTTTGTTTCTATGTCTCTTCTTGATTGGTTATCCTTCACAGAAATGAAGAATGTTTTCCTTTAGTTTTCACATGGAACATAGGTCATATAGGACTTTCACTACCTGGCAAATGTTCTTGTATGTAGCTCAACATATTTTGTATATATTGTATGCTGCTTACAAGCAAAGACATCTGTGAATTTACCGATCGCTGCTTATTACAGCTGAATTGCACTAAGACTGGAGTGCAGTACAACTGAGCGGTAGAGTGTGAATAAAATACGTGGTAAATAAGAGTTAAATATAGTATGTGCATTTCCTTTAAACACATGGTTGGTTGTGACAATAATCAACAGTCAAAACTTTACAAATCAAAGTCAAAATAAATCAATCAAAATATATACCTTGTTCGTAATAGAATTATATAAAATTTTGGTTGTACAAAAAATTGGGCAAATGACACCTTGTGCTTGAACTGCAACAAGCAAAATATGAAGCTGGTAAGAGTGCATGCCCAGTGGAGGCTAATTGCGTCCTAAGCTATCAGTTTCTTTTTACACGTTGCAGTTTGGATGCAACGTAAAGAAATTTTACTGCATTAGTGCAGACATAGTCTTATATAATAAACTATATCTGAAATCTGATTTTGAACATTAAAATATTTTGAGAATGCTAAAAATGAGATTTCCGTTTTTTTTTTTGCAAGGGTGACTTGCCGATCCTGATTTTTGCCTATCCCGATTTTCTAAGAACTGTAATTGACAACATATACAAACAAAAATCAACTTGTCTTCAATACAAAATTTAATTTTCATAAGAGCAAATTGTTAAACTTTACATTTTTCCCCATACTGCACTAAGTTACAGGATCTTCTCTCACTTAGACAAGTCTCAAAATAAAGTGCTGTGTGACAAATAGCAATTAACAGAAAATGAGTTGCTGTAGACCCAACTTTATCTGACATATTTTACTTTACCAAACAAGAGCAGGTGCAACAGCTTTAAATAGCAAAACAAATGTCAGTTACTTATATTCACCAGGTAACAAGACATTGAGCTTTTTCTTTCTTTTTTTAAGACTTAAAATAAATAGTCTTAAAAGTCTTAATTAAAAGTCTTAAAATAATGTCCACAGGTTACAAACCTCCAAAGAAAACTGAAGTGTACTATTCTTTTCCAAATAACAGGTGCAGGGTAATATTATTATTACTAACATTGCATGTTATGCACATACAATTCTTACATCACTAGTAAGCTAGACTAAGAGCAGCCTTTTTTATACATTTATACTGTATGGACATAATAGTGCAGGGAGTTTAATTTTCGTAGGAAAAAACCTTAGCTTGCTTTGCAATTTTTATAATTACAGTATATCATTTCAAGATTATCCAGTAAATGTTTCATGACCACTTTAAAGTTTACCTCTGATGTTTCACCACGTTTTCTTGGTGGTTCCCCCATGGTTTACTTTGGCTTTACATGTATTACAAATTACAGTCTTTGTGTCATTTTCATGCGCAGTGAAGAACTTCCCTGCTAAAGACATGTTAGCATGTGGCTGTTATTGTGCACGCGGGTGTGAGGCTATTGCCTGCGTTGTGGTGTGTATGACTTGTGGCACATGTGTAAAACGGACCGGTTTGATATCGGAAATTCAGCCCGGGCCAAGCACGCTGAAAATTGGCCGTTTCCAGTCCCTGGTGTATCGATGCAGCGCTACTAAAAAGGTGTCATTTATTGTTGCTGCAGATGATCACGGGTAACTGACGCGGGGAAGCATTCACACCTTTATCGATGTGGGTGCTAAAACAACCACCGCAGACTGTGTTGAAACCATGTCTCATTTGTCACTGTCAGCTGTTCTTCCTTTTACCTACATTTTGTAAATGTGACCTCCAGTGGTGAAGAAAAACTTTTCACCGCATTGCTGTTCCGCAGTGTGGTGTTTTCATGCATGAAGGGGACCATACAGGCCTTTTGACACCGAGTCCATTGTTTTTTCACACAAAGAACCTGAACAACATTATTCTGAAATGACAAACTTATGTCTATGAAAGCATTCATGCCAAGTCTGACGAATTTGCATTGTATTTGTCGTTTTTTTTTTTTTTTTTTTTTTTTTTTTTTTAAATTCGGTGAGAGCTCCATTTCTGCATTTTTTCAAATATGTTTCTGAAAATGAACAACCAGTAGCATGTCAGGTTTTGTACATGTGATCAGTTTCTTTTTTCTCTTGAATAGCGAATATTGGTTTACAAGGCATGCCTGTAGTGATGCCACTGATTTTCTTTTTCATTTCCAACTTCAGTTTGATCAAAGGATGGTCCTGCAGATGCCGATATCCAGTGCAGGTCCAACCCTGATGAGGAACAAGTAACAAACTGGGGGGTGGGGGTGTGCTGGTAGATGGATCGTAACGGGCCATTTTCCTTCTTTCCCCACTTATGGGCGACCCTGCACAATAGTAGTTCATATCCTGTTCCATATAATAATATAAATATTTAACTTACAAGGTTAAAATGTTATTTTAACATTAGAATCGATTCTCAAACTGAAAACATTAGGATCCAAAGAATCATATCTGATGACAAGGGGCATGTTATGCTCTTTTCCGCTCTTCTGGTTTCTTTTTTTCCTTTTAAGGTTTTGTAATATGTGTCTTGGATTTTATTACACCATGGTCATTTATTAATATTTTTATTTTGCTTGATTTATAGACCTATTTCTATACAATCAATATCCAATAAAAATTTGGATACATCTAAATGTCTTTTTGAGCATCTGAATCCGTTGTTGCATAAGCTTTTAGAATTGGATGTATCGATTATATTTGCGTTTTTCTTTTCACTTGTTTGCCCAAAAGAAACCAGAAAAACTTGTCATCACTGTTGCCAGTGATTGTCATTAGTTTGATTTCTATCGGTACATGAACTTTTCCGAGTCAGTTGTGAAAATTTGCATCTGAATATTTCGCAGATTTGTGTGTTTTCAAGGCTACTGAGCCTTGTCCCTGTCATTTGCACTCAACTGTTGAATCACCCAGCGCCCGAGGATCGCCTCTTGCTGGCCACTGGCCCTTTCTGTTTAAAGTTTTCGTGACTCTGGCCCATGGTGTGTTGATCCTGTTTTCCTGCCTCTTTACAGGAAGTGTCCTGGACCAAGCTTTAGACAGCTTACTGCACCGTCTGCGTGGCCTCTGTGACAACATAGAGCCCGAGAGCTTTGCCGACTATGAGTTGGTGTACCTGCTGAAGGGCCAGCAGGGCAACCCCTTCCTGTTGCGTGCCCGTCGTTCCATGATGCACCCCACTGCGCCCTGGCACCTACGCTACCTGGGCCAGCCCGAGGTGGGCGACAAGAGCCGGCATGCGCTGGTGCGCAACTGCGTGGACGTGGCCACCTCACACAGCTTGCCCGAGTTCCTCAACGAGATGGGATTCCGCCTCGATCACGAGTTTGTCGCCAAGGGCCACATCTTCCGCAAGGGGGCGCTCAAGGTGGTGGTGAGCAAGCTGTTCCGTGTGCTGGTGCCAGGGAACACGGAGAACACGGAGCCGCTGTCGCTGTCCTACCTGGTGGAGCTGAATGTGCTGGCGCCCGCCGGCCAGGACAACGTGTCGGAGGAGATGCGCAACTTTGCTGAGCAGCTCAAGCCCTTGGTACATCTGGAGAAGATCGACCCCAAGAGGCACATGTAATATGGGCTAACCCAGAGGACCACTTCACAAAATAAGATTCTTTCTACGGGTGGACACTGTGACCCAAACCGTGCCTATGATTAAATGCTCACCCGCAAGCGTAGGTGTAGCGTGACTGTTAGCCATGTGCTGTTAGCCATGTGCTGTTAGCCATGTGCTGTTAGCCGTGTGCTGTTAGCCGTGTGCTGTTAGCCGTGTGCTGTAGTGATTGGCATGATTATCTTTAGTTTTTGTTCTTGAGGTTTCAACCTCAGTGCTGAGGTTTGACCCTCTTTTCCCTTTTGACTCTTGTTCTGGAAGCATCAACTTTTCTATTAAAATGCTTTCATACTGCGCCCTTGTGGTGTGAGGAACAATAGCATGTTATACATCTTTTGTGTTGTAATTTGTTCTTTCTTTGACTGAGGATGTGCTCCTGCTGTAGCTTAGCAGCACTGTCACAGAGCTGACACAAAGCACCATGATTTCTGTCAGTAGTAGCAAGGTGAGGATTTCCACCTTAATATGCTGAGCTGTAGTTCATAGAGCATGGGAAACAAACGCACCTGAATTTGAGGCAGTATAACATTACATGCATCCAGGTTTTCCAGCTAGTAATTACCCAGTCTACTTTGTCAAATATTTACCTTTGTTTTTCCATTTCACATTTAAAGAGTAACAAGCTAGCCTATGAATGCCCTTGGTATAATTCAATATAATGATTTTATGAGCTTTTTATGAACTATGGAGTCATATTAGTCAGTAAAAGAACAAGTAGCAAACATCGTCATCTTCCGTTGCTAATACTAGAAAGTAGCATTTCCCAGTCTGGTCCTTGGGGACCCGCAGTTGGTCCATATTTTTACTCACTCCTAGCTCCCTGGCAGACTCCTCATTTTGGTTCAGGGAGCTGAGAGGGTGCAAAAACTTGGACTGTCTCTAGGTCCCGAAGGGCCAGATTGGGAGACACTGCTGTGAAGGTTTGAAGCCATGTGTAGGTCAAGCTAATAAAAAGGTTCCTTTTATGCTGTAGCTGTTAGGGCAGCTTGATTGTGAAAGCAGAGCGCGGCGCTGTGAGAGGCTGGCTGACCCGCAGCCAGGCGGGACAACAGGCATACTATCATGCCGGGTGTTAGAAGGAGGGGAAGGAACATCTCTGCCATCAGGACATCGGGACTGCACCGTTAAACGACATGTATAGAGGCTGAGGCTGGAGAGCAGTATGGATTAAACAAAAAAGGTATGAAAAGTACGACATTAAGAGCATAAGTAAGTAAAAATCAATGGCCAAAGGACTTTACGTACAATGGGGGCTGAGATACACTAATTCCTGGAGTTGCCTTCCTCCCTCCATGTCTCCTGCCTTATCCAGCTAGCCTGTAAATGACCATAACAAGGGCCGACTGAGTTCCACTGAAGGCATTCACCTGTGGGCCAAGGCTGCCGATTATTCTCCAGGCCTTCATTATATCAAAATGGGGCCATGGTATGCTAGGCCTTCATTATATCAAAATGGGGGCTATGACGTGCTAGGCCTTCATTATATCAAAATGGGGGCTATGACGTGCTAGACCTTCATTATATCAAAACGGGGGCTGTGGCTTGTTAGGCCTTCATTATATCAAAACGGGGGCTATGGTGTGCTAGGCCTTCATTATATCAAAACGGGGGCTATGGCTTATTAGGCCTTCATTATATCAAAACGGGGGCTATGGCTTGTTAGGCCTTCATTATATCAAAACGGGGGCTATGGTATGCTAGACCTTCAGTATATTAAAATGGGGGCTGTGACGTGCTAGGCCTTCATTATATCAAAATGGGGGCAATTGCGTGCTAGGCCTTCATTATATCAAAACGGGGGCTATGACTTGTTAGGCCTTCATTATATCAAAATGGGGGCTGTGACGTGCCAGTCCTTCCTTATAACAAAATGGGGGCTGTGACGTGCTAGGCCTTCATTATATCACAATGGGGGCTGTGACGTGCTAGGCCTTCATTATATCACAATGGGGGCTGTGACGTGCTAGGCCTTCATTATATCAAAATGGGGGCTGTGACGTGCTAGGCCTTCATTATATTTAATCTTTTAGATAGTCCTCTCATTCCTTAATGGAAAACACTTTAATAAGTTCCCCTTCAAAATGCAATTTTCCCATCATGGTATGTAGATGGTGAAGAATGTATTATATTTGGTACTGTAGGCTTGCATTAGAGCTGTGTTTGAACAGGACAGGCTCCACACACTGCACATTTTTGATGAACTAGAAAGAAAATCTGTATTACTTCAACGTATTAAATATTTTTGTTGCCCCCAAGCATCTTAGGACTGAGATGATTTATGTGTAGTCACATTTTTGGTAGGTGGGATGATCGTGCACTGTCATTCACACACTGGTTTGGCCCACTTTCCATTGGGAAATTTGTTAGATCCTATTGAGTTAAACCAGATGGTGACTGACAGCTCATGCCTCATTTCTCCCAGTGCTGCTGTGAACCGGGTCTATTCTGAATTTCGCATAGAAAGGGCACTGGATTATCCAGGTTTTACGTTTAACCCACGGGACTATGATTCATCCACATCGGACCCGACAATGGCCAATAGTTAGACTGCCTCTCATTCTGTTCTCTGGGCGCCCTCTTGCGTCAAAACATAGAAATGACAGCCGACAGCCGCCTTCACGCAATTGTGAAGATTAATACATTTTATCAAAATAAATATCTACGGGGATTACTTTGAACTTTTATGATGGAGGGATGGATGATACTTTCCGGACATTAAACTGTATACTATTTTTAATATGTTAAATATATATAAAAATAAAAATTAATGGAAAGAATTATTTTTATGTTTCACTTCATCCAATCCGTAAAATTATTGAGAAACTGAAACACAAAATCTCTTGATCTAATCAGCCATAATCCCCTCTGTTTATGAATTTAAACCTTTTTCCAGATTGTAAATCGAGTGCTTTGAAGAGTCCTTCACGTCGCTACACCTTCGGTTGGTTAAATTAAGCACGCTTGGTAGTTCCAATAGCGGCCACTAAGGGTCACTCTCACTTCTTCCATTAGCACTGTCTGTCGCGCCAGTGCATATCAGCAGCACCTCACAGATCATCTCCACACGTGTGCACTCTGGTTGCTATGGTAATAATTAGAGGAGAGATCTGCACGGCTCTTTTTCTCTCTCTAATTAGCCTTCTCAATTGCTTAATGATACACAAACCTGTGAAAGCTTCCCTTTCTTTTTTCATTATAGCATTGATTCCCCTCCCCCACTCATTGTTTTACAGCGTTAACCCATTAGTGCCACTAATGAAGGTGAAAATCAGATTTCAGAAGGAGCCCCAGACGCACAACGCTCTGCTATCACCGGCGGCCGCACGCGCTTCCGCGCGGGAAGTCTCGCGCGGGCCGGAGGCCCCGGCGCAGGCGGCTGTGTGCAAGTCGTGACATCTGCTCTCACCCAGCGGCGCTGGCGCGCTCCGAGAACATCAGGTGACCTTGCAGGCGAGGGGGAAGGGCAGAGGTGCTCAGGAAGGCGGCTGGCGATCCGCCGGATTGACCTGGAGGCTCGACGGAGCCAGTGAAGCGGAACTCATCCGAGCCGGGAGGTGATGAGTGTCTTCCTTCCTGAAGGCATCTGCCTCTCTAACCCCTGCGGCCCCCCCCCCCCACCACCAAAACCTCACTACAGAAGCATACAACCCCCCCATCCTTCCTTTTTTCTGATTCAAGGTGGGATCTCATCCCCACCCACTCCCATCCCCCAACCCAGTGACACCCGCCACCCTTGCGGTGATGAACATCACTGGACCCATTTCCTTTTCCTTCTGCTCTATATTGAATTGGGACCTGGATGCTGAACCTCAGGTGGCATCACCGCACGGCCCGTTTCTGCAGGAGTCCGTACCCTCAGAGCAGCTGTTAAGGACGTTTCCTCTTGGCCTAGGATCCAATTCCCAAGCCACAATGCTGCACTGCTTCACCAAAATGGTGATTAGGACTGCCTCATGCCCTCTGCTTACAAAGAAATGTTTTATACTCAGTTTTAAGGCAGCAGATTTCGTTGGGAAAAAGGTCGATAAGCCCTTCCTTAGCCGTGGATTAAATGTACTGACAGTGATGATATATTGACATACAACAACACAGATAATCGTATGTATTTCATGCTTAAAATATAATAATGTTCAGAATTTAGTTAAGTGGGCTAAAAAAACAAAAGAGAAGAACAAAAAATAGGTCAGGAAGTATTGCAGAAAGATCTTCAGCCCTTGCTCCATGGGGCGGGTGACTGGCTGGTAGTTGTTCACGCCAAGCGTGACGTTTCAGTCCCGCACCATCACCGGTGCATCTCGGCCGCTTAGAGACCAAAGGTCAGCGGAGAGTCACACCGGGCAAAGCAGATTAGCACGATGTTCTCTGCCTCGCTGAAAAACCCGGCTACTTTTTCCTCCTCCTTCCAGGAAACGTGCTTTTTTTCCGCCCGCTCTACTTGCCCAGCATTAGCATTAATAAGGTTGTGTCCGCAGTCCCTGTTACCACTTATACAACTGCTCCATTTAGGCCACCTCCACACCCCCCCACCAGGACCGTCTCCCATGACGAGCCCCCCCAACCCCATGAGTTGCAAGTAACTGTGCATCTCGTCTTAGCCCTCTGTCTCGTACATTGCATGTCTTCCCAAAAGGGGGCTTAGGATTTCGAGGGGAGCTACAATTATAAGTGCTGCCTTGTTGGATAAATCAGGAACCGGGTCATTCCCATTTTTCCCTCTGCTGGCAGGTCTTATGGTTCAGTCCGTGTTTAAGTTGTAAACAGGATTAACCGTCGTGTCGGATGGCATTAGTAAAACCTCGCTATGTTAGGATCTTTGAAGTGGGGGGCTGGGGGGGGGCACTCTGTCACTCTGAATTAACCTGTGCATTTGTACGTCTTCTGTCTCACAGCGCCGTTTCTTGATTAATCCTCATCTTGGCTTCCTAAAATTTTGTCCCTGAATGTTCTAAGTTTAAACCGAGGTCACTGGCTTGGTGGTTCAGTTAGCGAGTAACGTTTATTTATGTAGCACTCTTCATAGACAAACGTCACAAACCGCTGTACAGGAAGGAAAAAACAAACTGTATAATAAAAATACATACGACAAAGCTACACAAAGGCCAACCTATACAAGTGTGTCTTGAGCTTTCACCAAACAGGACAGGAAGCATGCGAGTCGGCCTGACCTGACCCGCCACAGTCAAGGGGACTGGTTGAGCTTCGTCAACACCCCCCACAATAGTTAAGCCCTTCCCTCCGGGGGCGTTGAGAGCGCCTCGGCCTGTCAGCCCTGGGCTTTAGCAGCGATCCCAAAGAGGAGGATGCATTCCTCGGTCAAACTTTGGCTTCCTCTGGGTATAAACAGCCAGGTCTGCCTCCTGAACTCGAGCGGCTCTGTGCGCCAGCGAGTGGCCTGCGGAAATGTGCAGGGTCCACGCGGGAGGCCGGGAAGCAGGGAGGACGGAAGGGTCTCTCCCGTGTCTCGTAGACGGGGAGTTCTGCCGAGTTCTGCGGGGCCGTTCTCCTTCCTGCGGTGTGGCTGACGCCCAGCTCGCGGCACCGCTTGGATCTCTGCTGTCACCGTGGAGATCAGGCCTTTCCCGGAAGCGGTCCGTGAGCAAGCATCCAAGGCCTTCCCCCTAGCCTCTGGAATGTCTGGTATGGACTTCCCAAACCCAGGATGCCCCGAGGGGCCCCCCCAACACAGCGTGGCCCCGCCGCTGCCGCTCCACCCTCACGTAGCCGCCTGTCCTGACCTCTGAGTGTACCCCAGAGGCCACGGCTTGGCTACGTTCACCTCCCACCCCCCCCCAGGTTTCCGTCTTCACTAGCAGCGTTCCTGATTATGTTACGTGGCCCTTTTGCTGTAAACATGCCTGTAAAAGCCACAGTTTCAGCTGATTTCAGAAACAGTCCGTGGCTCCAGGCGCCTCTCTAGGTCTGGGGAGCAGCTGGTATGGAGTTTAGGGACTCGGACTCTCAAGCAAGGTGCTTAACCTTAATCTCTCCTGTTAAACATGCAGCTGCATAAATGGATAAAAGCTGTGAGCTTCTTCAGACAGCAGTGTGTCAGCTAAGCAAGGAAACTGGAGAGACATTGGAAACCCCCTGATGGGGTCCATCGCAGTTTGCCACTCGCGGTCACCATAATGCTGGCCCTAACCCAGCCCCCCCACCCCACCCCGCCCTTGTGTGGGCTGCTGCAGGCTCACGACTCTGCGTGGTACCCTCCCAGATCCAGCTTCCAGTGCAGAAGGCGGAGGAATGTTCCCTCACTTGAAGCTGTGGTCACAGATGGCAAAGCGCCTCGCCACGATTGATGGGCCTCCGCAGAACGCTCAGGGATGTGGATTCAAGCCATAACGCCACCAAACGGTCGCCTTGGTGGAAGCTCCTCACTCCATGCCTATTTTCAAAACGTGCCTTTCAAAATGTTCCTCTGTGCCTTTAATTTCCCGCCTGAGCGTGCGTGCCAACGTAGGACGCGAGACGCGCTGTGCTCTCAGGACCACGCTGTAAACTGAACGTGTCTGTCTGTCTGACTCATGTGTGTGCCAATGGGTGCATTCGATGGCTCGGTTTCAAGTGATGGTATCGTTCTTCGCGGTGGGTGGGGAGGCGTCCCTCTGGGGATTGTGGCGAGGCTTCAGTGGGCTTCTTATAATTCCAAGAATGTTTGTGTGTGTCTGTGTGTGTGTGTGTCCGTTGCCCAGTGGATCGCGTTACACTGGATTGTCTGGAGTTACTCAACAGCAGGAGAATCGGGGGTGGGCAAGTAACAAAGAGTAGTAAACACCGTTTGGGATAATGGGGGATCAGTATGGGCAAGTAACCGAGTCCGAGTAAGGAGCCACCCCCAGGCTGAGTTATGCGGGATATTTAAAGAACAGTGTTAAATGTTATGAGACGTAGACATTCCATCCCGCCCACTGCACTCGAATAGAAGCCACTTCACCTGAATGTCATTTCATTTAACGCTTGATACAAGAAATAGCAATCTGTGCGGGACCCGTCTGATGACACTGCTGCGTAAATAAATCATGAAAGAAGTTATCTCAGGTTAATTCATAAGAATACTGTAGATGTATGCGTTGAAAAACAAACTCTGGTCCATGTTTGCGGTTCAAAGTCATGCGGATTTTATTTTTATATTTCGGTGTGTTTGTTATATTTAACTGGTACACTGCAGTTTTTGCACTGATGGTTATTGCAGGGTAGTGCTTATTACCGGGCACGTCTGGAGAAGCCATACTACGCATGTCTGTGCTTTGGCTTCCCCTGACAGCTGAGACGGGGTCGTGAGAGAGTAATTCTACATAAACCCCAGCTGTTCCGCTCTGCTCCCCCCAATCCACAAGTGAACTGAGATGCCTGATCCCCAGCGGACAACAGCCAGCCATATACCCACAAAATTGCAATCTGTCGGCTCGTCTAAAATTAGTCTCTCCTTAAAAGCTAGGCTACTGATTCTCACGCCTGTTTAAGTCCTCCAAATTTTAATGAAAGTCGGGTTTCTGTTTGGAAATAATCGGTTCCAAATTACAATTGAAATCGTAGGACAGTTCGTTTAAATCTGATTGCTTACGTGTCACCTATAGATCTTTCAAAAACATGTAGTCGAATATGTGCTTAGAAAGCGGCCAGGGAATTGCTTTCCCCATTTTCAGACTCATTTAAGTAATATGCCTCATGAATGCGAACGTTAAAAAGAGGACAACAGGCAAGTCATCGGTGTTTTCATTCTTTAGTGTGGGTGTCATGCCGCATTCTTGTTGCAAGTGAACTTCGATGCCTAAAACCCAGCTTTCCAAAACCACTGCGCCATGTGTTTCGAATTATCCCCCGTGTTAGCTCTTATTTACTAATTTTTCTCTCACTCTCATCACCCTCTTCTCTTTTTCATATTATATTTTCTGAAAGACTAGTCATGATGAAAACACTCTTACGGCGGGACATTTGAGGTTACGGTTGCCCTTGACAACCAGCTGTCAATAGTAAATGTGTGACGTCATGGCCGGGGGATTTTCCACCAAAAAAAAAAAACAGCGAAAGAAATTAAAAGGAAAAAGGATCCGCCCCGCTCGGCGGAGGGAAAACCAATCAGAACAGTGGAGTGTCAAACAGCGACCAATCGACAGAAGCTGCCCAGCTTTGATTCCTCCCGACTGTCAAGTTGAACCCAATCAGGAGGCGGCGCTGTAGCTCGCGGGTGCTGGAGGAATCCCCTCGGTCAATGTAGCAATCTGAGAGAGTAACACACGTGGGTCATACACGGGCAGATATTGAATGTGACATCCACAACAATCCCGCCTGCTGTTTGGGAGTACCAGAGTTCGGCGAGCAGTCGAAGCGACACTTTTGACACACATAGACCATTGCCATTTTAAAACCGAATGTCTCAGTTATGTCACGGTCAATAGTGCTTTGCCTTTCGCTTGCTATGAGCAGCTGGTTATACATCTGGATAAACTGCGGTACAAAGCATATTTTATTTAATATGTAGTAATATGAGTTAGATTTCAGCTAAAGCAATTCGCCATCAAAATACATAACCGGAATTTGGCACTGCTAGCTCTGAGCGGGAAAAGAGGCTACAGACGCAGACGTGAAAGGTAATCGGGCTGAAGAGCGGTTTAACCCGCCGTACTCGCGTACCACTCATAGCAACAAGTTGCGAAACACACATTTGGCGAATTCAAGGGAGCGTTACTCCCTGGAGGGCAAAAAGACTGCAAAACCTCCAAATACGCAAAGCAAAAGATGGCAGCAACGCAAGAGACTTGCTATAAGTGAAGTAGGGCTGTCTGGAAAGGACCACTGGAGATATTAAAAGGGTCAAAGTAAATTTTGGAGAATGATTTTGCAGAAGTTTGCAGGCAAAGGAGACAAATTCCCTACGTCGTAGACTATTTCATTATCAGACGCGAGCTTCAGTGCAACCCGTTTTCCGTGGGGGGTATTTTTGGCTGCAGTTTCTTGCTTAAAGCGGGTTTGGTCTGCAAGAGGAGAGAACATCACAAGTCGGAACATTTCCCTTCTGTTTCTGTGGACCAGCGCTTCGAGAAGAGGCATTAGTTTGGAGAAGCGCGTCGCCGCTCTAACCCTCAGCGCGAAACCTGTTCTAGATGGAAGTGATTTCATTCGTGTTTCGCTCAATTATCTGATAGCAGTGTTTATTATACACTATAGCCCCGGCGCGTCGTCCTTTTACAAGTGGCTGGTGTGTGCAACGGAAGAAGGGGAATAATCTTTGCATTTAAAACGTCAGAATAAATTCAAGAGAAAAGGGTGAAATTAATTTGTAAGAGTACCAGCAAGGTGAAATGAGAAAATAAGAGGACCCTACAGAGGACCGGAGCTCCTTAGCCGATTTTTGTCTGGAATTGTGCCGCTTTATAAATGATTCATGCGACCTGATTTTTTTTCCAGAGTCTAATTGTCAACGCGGTGGGATATTATCGGTGTGTGAGTCCGTTTGAGAGCGTGTGTGTCACCAGTTGTAAATCTAAAAGGGAAGACGGAGATTCTCCAGACTGGGACTGTGAACAGACCTATGTAACAAAATACACACTTTTCTATTTTTCCTTTTTGTTTTTTTTTTCCATATTGTGGGATTCTTTCGCCAGCTTGTGACCACTGTTTCCTAGCTGTCTGAACGATCATCTGTTGCTGCGACCGGCTTGATTAAAAAGGAGATACACGATTTAAAAAAAACGTTCCCTGTTATCGACAGTCTGGATTCAGCTTAATAGTGGAATACGGGGATCTACGATTGTATTTTTTTCCATTTGAACATTTTATGATCGCACATTCTAATGGAAATGGGAGAAAGACTATTACTACTATTGTTGCTTCTCTTGTCGTTAAATGTTAGGTTCTGATACGGCAGGCTAGCCCCACATAATGATCCTTTACAACGACTGCCGGCTTATTTCTGATAGTCGTGTATTTGCTAACTGAATCAGACTGTAGCATCACGGTCAAGCAACAGCTTTTGTTATTAAATATTAGAATAAATATCCACGGCTGTATTTCCTTTTCGTTCACCTGATTAGTTGTGCACAATTTAAGATAAATGCTGATGATGGAGGATGACAACGAACTGGAGGCGCATCAGGTTGAAATCGATTCGGATTTCGAACCGCAAAGCCGGCCACGCTCATGCACCTGGCCGCTGCCGTGTCCAGATGATTTTCCTGCTGCAGAGGAGGTTAACGGAGGTCTGCCTCTGTCTTCCGTGAAGGTCGAGCCGGATAACGTTCCGGCGTGCCGCGCCGAGAGAAACGGTGGCACGCCGGCGGAGTTAAAGCATCCAGCCGGCGCCCCGGCTCCTGCTGCAGCCGCCCTCCCGTGCCTGGCCGGTGCTGCGCTCGATGTGGCCGGCCAGCTGCGCAAAGCCAAGTCTTCACGGCGGAACGCGTGGGGCAACCAGTCCTACGCGGACCTCATCACCCGTGCCATCGAGAGCACCCCAGAAAAACGACTCACGCTGTCACAGATCTACGACTGGATGGTCCGCTATGTACCTTATTTCAAAGATAAGGGCGACAGTAACAGCTCAGCCGGGTGGAAGGTAAGGTGAAGGAAACGATGGCCCTTGGCACTTATGAGTTTGTTTTGGCTGTAGTACTATAATTGACATAATTAACGAATTGTAATCGGCATACGCGCCTACAGCCCCAACCAAGCATTAGACCCATATTTGACGCACAGATACCAATGCCTTGGAAACGTGGTGTCCGTTGCATGCATTGCGTTTTGTTTCTGCAGACAGCACGCGTGGTCTGCACTTTAAAACGGTTAAAAAGCGTTAAATAGGCCTAGTTAAAACTGATTTAGCCGAAGCGCAGTCATCTTCCATCAGCCTACGTTTAGCATTATACGTGCAGTTTTAGCTGTGCTTGTGCACATTCCCATTCCCCCTATCTGTTTCCACACACGTTTTTAAAAATTGGAATATCAATAGAAGGGATAGTGTCTGAGTTCTGGTTAAGTACGCAGCTTTGTCATTTCAGGTGGCAGAGGAAGTGTACAGCAATCTTTTTTGAGATTTAAAAAAATCCTTGTGAGATACACTAGAATAGGACTTAGGGTTACTAGGGGATGGCATCTGACTGACTCAGTCAGCACCGGGATGGGGGGGGGGGGGGCGGGGAGCTGCTACGACGATCTCGCCGAGTAGCCTGGATTAACCCTTCTTGAACCTCTGCCAACTTTTCACCCCTCAATCCTTAGATGCTTCTTTTCTCTTCTGGAATGAAATGGGCAGGACAAAAACGTGTCTTTATTGGTTGATTCAGACAAATGCACGAAAAATGCAGGGGAACTTCTCAATTCATCTGACAGACCTTACTGGAAATAAATGAAGAAGCATCTGCATTGGTGGTAGTGGTTGGCGGGGGGGGGGGGGGAGGGTGGACAGAGAAACATTGCCCGTTCGCCTGTATGTCCCTTTTCGGCCGGCTCCTCCCTTGCGAACTGTGAGTATTCCCCTTAGGATAGTAATCGCTTCATCATCTATTCAAACCATGTTTTAAAGGCAATATCAGACTGCGTTTACTTAGCTCCAGATCTTACCTCCGTCGTATAAAGAGGGGCACTTGAGCCCCCCCCCGCCCCGCGCGAGAGAAAAAGACGAGCTGGGTGCCGCGCTTTATTGTGCACAATTCATTGTTCTTCAAGTCTCACCGGAGTTATATATACCATATGCATTTTCAGCGCTCTTCCTCGTACTGCTCACTTGTTGCACACCTTATTATACGCACTTGGCGGCTCCTTTATAATTATCTGACTTGCACGTTGGCTGTCTTTCCAACGTTAAATAATAAGGCCGCTGCGCGAAGGGGAACTTAGCATAAATCAACGCGAATCTCATCGTTTTAACATCCCTTCACATCGACTTGAGCGGGAGACAAAGTTTCCGTTATATAAATATATATATATGTAAAAAGAAGGCGGCAGCTCTCGTAGCTGTTTTTCGTGGTGGTGATAATAGGGCACGGGCGCCAGAAGGATGTCATCAGCAATCTCACGTCTGTGGGCACTAGTTGAGGCCATATTAAATTTACAAAAATCTTGACGTGGGGTTTTGTGGCGGTTGCGTATAGGACAGAGCATCTATCAGAAGGCCTTATATATAGCGTCCACTTATCCCTTAGAAACCCATCCATACATTAACTGTGCCAGTTACTGACATAATTGTGTTACAATTGAGAGGTGGCTGCATTGCATAGGCTAGGACATAAGACTACTTCTGGGGGCTTGTAGTTCATGAGAGGAGAAGTGCCCCCAACCTCCACTCACGTGTGCCATTTGAACAAAGTGCCCCCCATATTCATCATCTTCTCCAGCAGTCACCCAGCAGAGCTCTGCCTCTTTTTGGCTGGTTTCTGTGTAAGTTTGTGGGAAGCCGGATATTGTTCTGTACGATTTTTAAGAACCGTGAGGGGCAACGTTCGGCCGCACGCTGTTGTGAACGCCAGGGTGAGCAGGGGCACACATGCTGCCTCTGGTGCAACGTGTCCTCCATGATTGGGGGGGGGGGCTTCACCTGAATGCGACTGAGGTGGTAGGGGTCAGGGGGGGTTTTTTTGTGGAGATTAATACAGTGAAAAAGAACTCTCACTTTAGTGTGGAGCAGATCAGGCTCAGAGTTTAATAAGTCAGGCATGGAGGTCACACAGAGGCCAGCACAGTCGTTTGAGTGTGTGTGTGAGTGTGTCTATGTGTGAGTGTGTCTGTGTGTGAGTGTGTGTCTGTGTGTGAGTGTGTGTCTGTGTGTGAGTGTGTGTCTGTGTGTGAGTGTGTGTGTATGGGAGCAAAGGAAAATCCCAGCTTTTTCTGTCACTCACACAGACTGGCTCACTGGCCCCGACGGACACACGCACACAACATCCCCATATGAAATGTATGCAGAGGAGAGATTAGCACCCTCTACAGAACATGCGTGACGTAGCGCTGCGCTGTATGTGCCGGGTGTATTTGCGGATTGGCGGGACGCGTGGGAGGCCACCACTGAGCACCGAAGTCACCCCTGCAATGTGACCGACCTTTAAGGAGCTTATACGTGCTAATCCGCTGTCATTGCTATCGAAGACCTACAATTACTGGCAGGTTGACATGCTAGTATCGCCCCAACCCCCCCATCTGCCCCCGCTAACCACCCCTGAGTCGCTGGAAGTCCCCGACATGCGTTCCGGATGACCCAGTGTAGGTTGGTCGAGTGTAGAGAAGGTGACCGGCTGAGGGGACAGCCCAGAGACTGTCCTGGGGGCCGGGCCGGGACGGGGTGCCTTCCCCAGGAGGTCAGCGTGGGGTGGTGGCCCGGGACTGTCGCCACATCAAGCCGCACGCCGCCGAGCCCGCAAACAAAGAGGCGCATTCTTTTGGGCCGCTGTGGATTTCTGGGCCCGTCTGAACCACAGGTTTGGTTGTGGGCTAAAGAGGAGTTCCTTTGGGACCAAACTCTGAAATTCCGCCCCCCTCACCCCCCTCCCCGCATTAAAAGCTTGCCGCCGCCACTCCAGTGCAACCGCATCTGCCGGAAGCCTTGGCGTCTCTGCGGCGACGGCGGCAGCGGTAAACGGCTTCATCGTGGAGGTCCTCCCTTTTGTTATGCGCTTGGCCTCCACAGCAACTTAAGTGCCATGTTGGAGCAGCATTGATGGGAAA
>JAODLC010000140.1:27317162-27329382 GCA_026781145.1 Hippopotamyrus pictus | reverse complement strand
CGGAACACTGAGGTCTCATGACGTAGTGTGTGTGTGTTTGTGTGTGTGTGTGGGGGGGGGGGGGTTTGGGGGCGGGGCCAGAGGGAGGGATGTAGGTCACGCTGAGAGCTCTCGGGGACAGAGCTGTTTTTCCTACACACGCGTGGCTGGCCTCCATAGCAACAAGGGGTCTTCTGAGTGTGTGTGTGTGTGTTTGTGTGTGAGTGTGTGGGAGCCCCTGTTACCTTTGGGTTACTTTTGGGGGGGGGAGACGCTGTGTGTCTGAGGGGTGGGGTGGTGGTCTTCTTACCTCCTTCCATGCTGTTCCACATCCCTCGCCTCCCTCCCACCCACCCCTTCCCTACCTGTTATCCCTTTGAATACTGGTTGCCCAATAGATGGACTAGAGAGTCCAGTGCTGCTGAATGACAACCAGTACCATGCACCAGTAAGATAGACAGCAGATAGCAGTAGCCAAGCTCACTGAGCCGCAGCAACAGCTGCTGATTCAGTCAAGCTGCAGTTTCTCTCTGTTATAGTCACTGTTGCATTACAGTTGCAGTTATACGAGCGTACTTTCTATTACAGATACAGTTATAGTTTCAGTTATAGGTTCAGTTGCGGAGACAGTACCAGGTGGCAGCTGCAGTTACAGTTGCAGTTTCAGTTACTCTTACAGTTTCAGTTGCAGTTACAGTTTCAGTTACTGCTGTAGCTAATAGCTTCAGGTATACTTGCAGTTTCTGTTATAGTCACATTTTAAATTGCAGTCGTAGTTTCAGTTACAGTTGCTGTTTCAGTCACAGTCACAGTTAGTCAGTTAGAATAACAGTCAGAGTTACGGTCACAGTTTCAGTCTCGGCTGTGTGCCTTAGAAATGGTGGACGGCGGCGGTCAGCGGGCCACATGCCGGCGCCTCCACGGTGAGCGAGAAGGGAGGCAGACAGAGGCGGCGGCAGGGGGCTGGAGACAGCACCGCTCACTGCTGGAGGCCGGCGACGCGGAAGTAATGGGAGCGCCAAGGCGCAGCGGGGGCTGGGGGGTGGGGGGTCGAGACGACGATGGGTAACACGGAACACGGTGCCGGAAACGAGAGGGTCTCCGACAGGATGAGAGAGAGAGAGGCGACAGAGAGGAGGATGGGAACGTTGGAGAGGTGGGAGAAGAGGCTGATGTGGTCCGGGAGGCCTCGAGACCGGGGGAGGGCAGCGATGGATGCGGGGATAAAGGTGAGCGGAAGGACGAGAGCAGAAGGTAGCAGGATGGGGGGAGCGAGGGCACGTCGCTGGGCGTTTGGTGACTGGGTGGAAAGTGCAGCCTCGTGCATGTAAAATGGAGATAATGAGTGCCGCTCCTGCACGCTAATGATGTGCACGGTGCCCCCCCACCTGGCCGTGCGATGCCCATTGACGGTGTCGCTCATGCTGAAACGCCCCAACGGCACGCTCATTCGGACACTCTCAAACACCGCCGCTCAGTCCCTTTGTAAAATGGAAAAGTGGACACAGCACACCAGACGCCCCCCTACCTTGCAACGCAAGGCCAGACCCTCCCCATGCCCCCCTCTACCCTGACTCCCACCTCAGGGCTAGTGTGACCAGGGGTCACCCAGGGCAACAAGGGAACAGCACTGACTGATCTTCCACTTTCTAGGGAGTGCACATTGCTCAATTAATGCACAAATAGACATGGACTTTGGAGTGCAGGCCGGATATATAACTTGCTTCAGTCAGCACCATGCATGCGTGACTGACTGGGCCTGTGTATCTGTGTGAGGGGGTCGGCTGCCGGCCCTGGGACCCATTTGTGGCCTCCTCACCCTCGACACGTCTCCTGCTCCTTGATTAAACCGGACTCCTGCGTCTCCTGGGTGGCACAGCCTGAGGAGCACCCCGCACCATCAAGCCCTCTCCAAAGGGCATCAATCGGATGATGGGCCTTCGTTAAGGCACCAGCCAGCAGCCCTTAAGATGGGAACTTGGCTGAGTCCCCACCGGCCACCCCCAAACACCCCAGCCTCCCCGCAGATGTAATTTGCCCCCCCCACACCCCCACTCCTGTTTGGGCTCCGGCGATGGGCTGGGGCTGGAGATGGAGATGGAGATGGATCTCATGAATATTTCATGGTGGAGAAGCTGAGAGCCAGTCGCCCCACTTTGGCTAGTCAGTGTTTCTACGCTAGGCTCTATTGCTCTGCCCTCCGTTTTTACCCTCTTCCCTCTATCACACAGCCTCTTTCTCTCTCTCTTTCTCACTCCCTCTCACTCCGTGGCCCTCTACCACCCCCCCCAATAGACCCTAACTCAAACTGACTTAATTGGGCTCTCTTTGTTTTGGGAGAGCGAAGGGGCTCTGTGCTCTCCTGCCTTCCTGCCACTGAACGACAGAAAGAAAGTGGAGGAGTGTCGACTGCCTGTTAGCTATGGTACTGCGGGGTGGAGGGGTCACCTGCCTCCCCCCCCCCCCCCAAATGAGTGGACAGGCAGGGCGACCAGGGCGGAAAGAGGGAGGATGAAAAGACAAAGGAAGTGAGGGGCTGAAGGATAGGGAGAGAGAAGAGAGAGGCGGTGAGAGCAGCTTGAGCCCCGAGCTGGGGGGGGGGCATCTGCATTTAGGGGGCCGTGCAACGGTGTCACAGCTGAAGATGTGTGAGGATGAAGGCTGCCATGCTTTCTCTGACCCTTCCATCCATTCCTGGATGAGTTGTTCCTCCCCAGTAGTAAGGCCTGTAAGTGCGGGACCCAGGGATGGGGCCGGTCTCGGAACCTGTGGTGGTGGGAGGCGGTTTGAGGATTGACGCTGGGGGAGGGGGGGTGGATGGGGAAGGACGGGGGGGATGGGAAGTCCAGATTGGCGGCAGCCACGTTATTCATACGAATCACCGCGATCAAGCGGGGGGGGGGGGGGGGCTTAGAAGCAGCTCCTTCCCTCGTTTCCCGTGGCACCCCCACGCTGCGCACACTTTTCGCTGGAATGTGGGAGGAGTTTGTCCTGCATTGTGAGTCTGGCTCGCATCATGTGACCAGCAAAATGCTATGGTGAGGCTATCAATCAAGTTTAATTTGATATAAGACCCTCGACAGCAGCTCCCAGGGATTTCTGTAGCGCAGCAGCACATGGCACAATGGCTGCAAAAATGTTTCCCTTGAGCCTTTGGACCAGAATTACATCTTTAGCAAAAGTAATGTCTTTTTTAATGTAATCAGCTATCTGGTCTTCTAATGAAGATCTTCTCCTTATAGCCACCTGCACCCACCTTTATATCAGTTCCTCCACGGTTTCTCAAGTGATCCCATCTCTCACTCTGCCTCTCCCTCTCTACTCTGGTCAAGTCTCTCGGGGAGGGATAGTTGGCAGGAAGCAGGCCGGCTGCCATGGCAACAGGAACCCTCCCTCTCCCTCAGGTCTCCTTAGCAACCGGTAGCTTGGCATTGCAGTAATGAGCTTGCCCAGTGTGCCAGGCTGACAGAAGAGGGAGGTGTGTGTGTGTGTGTGTGTGTGTGTGTGTGTGTGTCTGTGTCTGTGTGTGTCTCTGTGTTTGTGTGTGTGTGTCTGTGTTTGTGTGTCTATGTTTGTGTGTGTGTGTGTCTGTGTTTGTGTGTCTATGTTTGTGTGTGTGTGTGTGTGTGTGTGTGTGTGTATGCACGCATGTGTGTGTGTGAGTGACTGAAGGACAAACACTCTCTGGCTTGTGTGTAACTCTGCTGTATGGGTGTGTGGTTGAATATTGAATATTTGCTCACTGTGTTGCATTGTGTGACAGATCCCCATGCCATGATTGGCTCTTTCTGAATCACATGTGCCTTTGTGTCCATGTGAATTCGGGTACACGGCATGTACATGTGTGGATGTCCACGGTTGGTGGGGGCGGGGGGGTCAAGAAACAGCGCACGCCACGACCATCGGAATGTTGTGAGTTGTACGCGGACCCTTGAATGGGGTCCCCACTTTGGTGAAATCGAATTAAACCTAGAGAATGCTGTTTATTAAGGTCTGATCAGAGGGGCGCAGTGACCTTTAGAGAGCGGGAAATGAGGTCCGTGTTATTGTGAAGACGCAGTCTCCTGACGGGGGGGTGGTACCGTGGGTCTGGCCCCCCCCCCCCTTTCATATGGCAGCCGGTGGTTTCTGGGTAATCAGATCCACGCCAAGTCTGCGGTTCAGTAATGGCACTCCCACCCCAAGCAACTCCCCCCCCACCCCTTATGGAATGCAATAAAAAAAGTCTTTTAAAAAAATGAACACGTGAGTCTTTAAAAATAGGTGGCAGGTTTCATGGAAAATGTTACTTGGCAGAGTGGAGGCGTGGGCGGGGCCTCCCACAGGTGTCCCTGGGCACTGCACCTGTTGTGCGATCATCTCACGAGCTCCTCAGCGTGTGTGTGCGCGTGTGTGTTTGTGTGTGTGTGCGGGGGAGGGGGTGTCTTTCGGGCACCAGGGTGCAGCCGCCGTGCGTGTGAGGAGATTCTGTGGCAGTCGGCTCTGCCCCACTCTGTGCGGATTTTCCGATCCCCTACCCCGCTCTCAGATGCTCGTTAATCTGCCGGCGCTATTTTTATCCATCCGACCCCACGCAGCAACCCCCCCACCCCCCTGTCCTGTCCCTTGGCCTCTTAGCCAAACGCTGAGCGCTTTGCCAGGCACTGGCCGCAATTAGCGCCCCGTTCCGTGAGGAATCGCCCAGATTCCGCCTCCCCGTCTCCTCCGGAGCCTGACTCACTGGCCAACTGCTCTCACTGGCCAACTGCTCTCACTGGCCGCCATCCTCTGGAGGGGACCCCCGGCCAGATCGTCGAACCCATCGGACAAAGCAAGTCCGATGACCAGTCGCAGAAGTCATGCCTGCGCCGAGGTTCTCGGTTCCTTGGTTCCTTCTTCTCGCATGGGGGTTAGGGGATCTAAACTTGGTTTAGTTGCATTAAGATAGTCCAGGAGGACATGCGCGTGTCTGTACCTGCACTGTCAGACTCGCTTTCATGGCTGCTCACGCGACGGTTTTCCTGCTTTTCCGAAGCTCCCTGTTCATCCACGGTGCCACCCACATGCACCAATATCCAGAGCTGTTCACGACTGCAGTCATCCTGAGCTGCGTGTGACTGTAGTCGCCTTGAGCTGCACCTGAGTGCAGTTGCCATGAGCTGCGCGTGACTGCAGTATCCCTGAGCTGCGTGTGACTGTTGTCATCGTGAGCTACACGTGAGTCTAGTCTCCCAGAGCTGCACGTGAGTGCAGTCATCCTGTCCTGCGCATGATTGCAGTCGGCCTGAGCTGCGTGTGAGTGCAGTCATCCTGTGCTGCGTGTGATTGCAGTCGGCCTGAGCTGCGTGAGTGCAGTCATCCTGTGCTACGCGTGATTGCAGTGGGCCTGAGCTGTGTGTTAGTGTAGTTATCCGGTGCTGCCCCTAACTGCAGTTGTCCTGAGCTGCCCATGAGTGCAGTCCTTTGCTGTACCTGAGTGCAGTCATCCTGTGCAGCATGTGTGTGCAGTTGCCCTGAGCTGGGTGTGAGTGCAGTCGTCCAATGCTGAGCCTCACTGCAATTGTCCTGCGCAGCATGTAAGTACAGTCATCCCTGTGCTACATGTAGGTACAGTCTTCCTGAACTGTTCCATGAGTGCAGTTTCTCTGATCTGCGTGTGACAGCGGTTGTCCTGGGCTGCACATGAGTGCAGTCATCCTGAATTGGGTGTGAGAACAGTTATCCTGAGCTGCGCGTGTTTGTAGACATTCTGAGTTGCCCGGTATGAATTTAACTCTTTGCCTGCACCCTTAGTTACAGCTGGAGGTAAAACACTCCCTTCTTTGTCCCACCCCCATTAATCCATGAGTTCTTCATGTCTCTTTAATGGGACAAATACAGCCGTGACGTGGTACAGAGTGGCCCGTGCTGGGTCCTCTGGAGCTGAGGTGCAGAGCGGCCCGTGTTGGGTCCTCTGGAGCTGAGGTGCAGAGCGGCCCGTGTTGGGTCCTCTGGAGCTGAGGTGCAGGGCGGCCCGTGTTGGGTCCTCTGGAGCTGAGGTGCAGGGCGGCCCGTGTTGGGTCCCCGCAGTTCTCCATAAATACAGTCATCCTCTCTGCTCTCTTCTGCCTGTGTTCATCAGATAAATGCATAGCATGAAGAGTCGCCCACTGACAACACAGAATGACTCCTGACTGTATATAATGGATTAATAAATAAAGACTGGGGGGCAGCATTCCTGGACCTGGGGGGGGGTTCCCTCTCCTATAGAGAGCGCCGTCACCTTTTGTGTAGTGAACTTATTTGAATTGGATGAGTGCTTTTTTTGTTCTCGTTCCTGTTCTGCTCTCATCACTGGGGTCTTTGTACACACTCCACACACTCCCCAGGATGGGCATTACGGTCTGCCCCCCAGTGCTTATACCCTGACTATGAAGCACGGGGCGGAGTGGGTTGTTGGGGGTGTTTTCATCAGTTAGGGGGGGACATTTTTGGAGGGAAATCTATTGTCTTTCTCAGAATGTTCTCACAGTGCCCCCCCATCTTGCAAATGACATTCCTGTGTCTCCCCCACTGCCCCCCGCCCATTCATACACCCAGCCCCCCTCTCCAGCTGCCCTTCGTGCCCACACAGACAGCCCCCTCACACTACGAGCAGTGGGACGGGCAGCGGAGGCACAGTGCCCCAGTGCTAGGCTGGACACTGCCACCCTACTCGTATTCCTCCTGGCACCATGTGCCACTCCAATGACACACACTCCCAGCCAGCAGCCATGAGTAGGCAGACATCGAACACTAAAGTTGAGGGTCTTTCTCAAAAAGGATCTTTGCCCTCCTCAGTGAGTCTGCAAGTTTGTTTGACCTTTATGCTTCTGGTGACTAGAGCTTGGCTTTGTGACAAACCAACAGACCTGGTTCATGCTTTTCCAGAAGGGTCTTTGCTCCACCCAGTCTCTTTAAATAGTTCTACCCGGGTGCATATCTGTGACAGGCTGATGGGACTGGTTTTCAAGACCAAAGCCGGAGTGACACGCGACAGTATCACCGGCGGTAAATTGGGAGAGGCGGTCGTGAGCCAGGGGAGGGAGCCAAGCCGAAACAGAGATCCCATCTAAAGATGCGGCTCTGAGGGACACGCTGTTCACCCAAGACTGGCGGGACATTCAGTACTGTACCTGTGTCAGAAGGTCAGGACCCCCGGGCTGAAAGATTAAGGACGTGTTTATCAGGGAGGGCAACCCGGAGACGACGTCGAGACAATTAAAGAGGCAGGAGTCACAGAGGCTGGATGGGCAGTGGCGTCGGTGACAGGGAGAGCAGAAGGGCTGCAGTTTTAATGGGCCCCCGTCTGTGCGAGCTTCTGCGCACTGGGGAGGGCCGTTTATACGTATTCTGACGTGGCCCCTGCCTTCTACCGTAATGACAGTGGCTGCAGTCTCCGACGGTTACTCTATATTCAAACAATTGTCCCTCGAGCTGGGGGGTGCAAAAGAGAGTGCAACATCCCCTGAAGGAGAAGCAGAGAACGTTACTGAATAGTAGGGAAGCCACTCTTCTGTGTTTTTCTGTGATGAACTGCTCTGCAGACCAGAAGAATTGGGAACCTAGACTTCTGCGGGATCTTGCTGCCTCAGGACTGGCTCTGGTGCTACCTCAGTGTGCCCCTAATCCCCCCAACCATCAGCATCACCGCCGCCACCCTCCATCCCAATCCAATCCACGCCCTGTCCGTGCTGTTTGGGATACACCCAGCTGGGAGTGCCCTGAATTAACCAGGATTATCTTGGATTGTCGGGGATTACGTGGGATAGAGTGGGATTAGCCATGATTGCCAGTTTCTGGGTGTGTGAGGGCCACGGGCTAACCACGTCGCTTCTGAGTAAGACGCCGAGTGAGACTGGCCAAAGTGGGGGGGGGGGATGCACATGTCATGTGGTGGGGGGCAAGACACCGTCAAACTATTTGTAACTCAGCCTTGGGGTGAGGCTGTGGAGCCCATGGTGACCATGTTGGTTAGCTCCATAGTCACCAGCCCATCAGCTTACTGGCTGGTCCAGGCTTGTTTAGTGGGAAAGAGGTCATTTACTAACGTGCTGCAGGCAGCATGTTATATTCTGGGGCGCAGCCAGACCTGTGAGCCAGCAGTGGTCATATGGCTCAGGGCAGGTTGCGTGTTATGCTCTGGGGTGTAGTCCGTCCTATGAGGTAGTGGCAGCCGCATGGCTTGATGCAAGCAGCATCTTACGCTCCAGGACATAGATAGACCTGTGACGCAGCCGCATGGGTTAATGCAGGAAACAAGTTGTGCTCTGGGGCGTAGTCAGACCTGCAAGGCAGTAACGGTCGCATGATTCAAAGAATGCAGCATGTTACACCCTGGGGATATACTCAGATTTGGGAGGTAGCAGTGGTCGCATGGCTTAATGCAGTCAGCATGTTGTGCTTTCGGGCATAGTCAGACTTGTGAGGCAACAGCAGTCACATGGTTTGGTGCAGGCAGTGCGTTATGCTCTGAGGCATAGTCAGACTTGCGAGGCAGTAGTGGTCGCATGGCTCGGTGCAGGCACTGTGTTACACTCTGGTCCGCAGTCAGATATGCGAGGTAGTGGCAGTTGCATGGCTCGGTGCAGGCAGCGTGTTAAGCTCTGGGGCATAGTCAGATTTGCAAGGCAGCTGCATGGCTCAGTGGAGGCAGGTGAATAAGTCTCCCAGGTAGATGGTTATGGGAGCCCTGCAGACTGCATGAAAGGCTGCATCGAACTCGACGCAGCTTCAAACGGTGTCATTCTCCTCCCCGCCAGCCAGCCGCCCCCCCCCGCACACACCCCACCACTCGGTTTATCTCCCCCTTTTCCGTTTACTCCGTTACCATGGTTACTCACAGCTGGAGACACCGGCGTGAGAAACGTGGGGGGGGGGTTGTCTCCGTATTTCTGCCTGGGTCTTTGTCGTTGCTGTTCCTTCATTGGTGCCTGTGGAGTTTTCTAAGGTAGCTTTGCAGAAGATATGAGGTGAGAAGATAAAAATGCATGCCAGCTATTGTCATGACAGCATTGAACCAAAACATTCTGTCTAGAGTATATTTTTCACTCCGTGGCATTCAGCAGCTGTAGAATAATTCCCAAAACTGACCAAGATTTGTGAGGAGGAAGCATTTAGACGTTGTGCACGTAGTGATTTGGGGGGTTGCGACATTAATTTGCTTTCCTCCCGGCATTTCCCAGTGATAATTGGTGCCTATTTAGCTCTATTCTTGGTTGGGCAATATAAAAGCTCAAAGCAACAACTAAGTACAGCCCATGTGCTTGAACTGCATAACAGAATGTAGAAAAAGGGATGGAATAGAGGGAGACACGCACATTGACGCTGCAAGCGCGCCGAAATTGATTTGGCTCCCTTTTTAATGCAAATCTGTGGCTCCGTTCGCAGGCAGCGATTGGACGGCCGTTGTTTCCCGCCAGCGAGCGAGGCTAGTCTTACAATGAGGTGATAAGAGGATGTATTCAGAGACGGCGAGAGCGGGAATGCCAGGAGAATGAGACCAAGCTGGAGAGAGAGCGAGTGTGAGAAAAGAGGGGGATGTGGAGGAGAGGGGAGAGCACAGCGAAAGAGGATTAGATGGAGGAGGAGAGGGCTGCCGACGGAGGGAGGGTTAATGAGGGAGGGAGAGAAAGAGAGAGAGACGGAAAGAGGGAAGTAGCAGTTGCCATTAATCTGGCGTGCTCGTGGTCCCCTGGGCCTCTCGGTGCCGGAGTGGAGCCGGCCTTGCTGAGCTATGGGTTAGATGCTCGCACCATTAGAGCCCAGCACTGCCTCAGCCCCCCCAAATTGGCACAGCCACCGTGGCTAAAAGCATACAACGCCAGTCCAGGCTACCCTCGTCCTCACTGTCTGAGGCTGGAGCCAAATGAATAGTCTTTCATGTCAATAGAGTGCAAGCGTCAAGGTTTCCCTTGACTGTTTCCACCACCACCTCCGCACTGTGCAGATTTTCTAGACGCGAGCCTAGCTGGTGTAGTGCCACCTCCGTGCTGTAATCTCCAGTGACGTCTCTGACGGAGTTTTCCATGTCCCCCCCCCCCACAGAACTCCATACGGCACAACCTGTCCCTGCACACTCGCTTCATCCGCGTCCAGAACGAGGGCACCGGGAAGAGTTCCTGGTGGATGCTGAACCCGGAGGGAGGCAAGGCAGGGAAGGCGCCTCGGCGCCGGGCCGTCTCCATGGACAATAACTCCAAATACTTGAAGAGCAAGGGGCGGGTCAGCCGGAAGAAGGCAGCGGGGCGGCCGGGGCTTGGGGCCGCACCTGGGCTTCAGGGGTCCGTTGCAGAGGAGGGCAGCCCCAGCGGAAAGGCGGTGGGGGTGGGAGCGGGAGCGGGTGCTGAGGAGTTTGACGCCTGGACGGACATCCACTCCCGGGCCAGCTCTTCCACCTCCACCCTGAGCGGCCGCTTGTCGCCAATTCTGGCCGAAGCCGAGCTGGAGGAGCCTGAAGAGGGTGTTCTCTCCTGCTCCGCCTCCCCCCGCCTGTACCCCAGCCCGTCCAGCGCCCGCTCGCCTGCCCTGGGAGCCGCCGGGCACTGTCCTTCAGTGGAGCTCCCGCAGCTCGCTGACTTGACGGGGGCCATCAGCCTGGAGGAGAGGCTCCTGGAAGAAGGGTACCACCAGCCCCCCCGGCACAAGCGTCCCAGCTTCCACTTCGGGTCTGGCAGCAAAGGCCAGGGCTCGTACTGTGGCTCCGTGTACAGCCAGCCGGCCATGGGGCTGCTGCGGCACCACTCGCCCATGCAGACCATTCAGGAAAACAAAGCTGCCAGCTTTCAGGGCTCAATGAGGGGCTACGGCGGCTCCAATGCCCTGCAGGACCTGCTCACCGGGGGGCCGCGCTACTGCAGCAAGGACATGATGCTGAGGCCAGAGGCGGAGTCACACCCCCTGATGGGTCCCTCCAGCACAGGCCACGCCCACAGCCACAGCGCCAGCCTCCACCATGGCCATAACCAGAACCCAAGCCACAATCCCAGTCACAATGCCAACCCCGGGCATAATGTGCATCACAGTGCCAGTCATAATCCCAGCCACAGTCACAGTCACAGCCATACTGCCAACCACAACCACAGCTCCAATCGCAACCACAACCCTACTCACAACCATAACCACAACCCTACTCACAACCACAATCCTACTCACAATCACAACCCTACTCACAACCACAACCCTACTCACAACCACAACCACGCACACACTCGCCCAGGTCAGCAACCAGCTCTCACACCCCAGATGAACAGTGGACTTCTGCAGCCCTACAGCCTCAAAGCCCCTGACCTATATAGCCCCTCAGGCCACGCCCACCTACCTGCCTCCACCTCCCTGCCCCCGAACCCGGCTGGCATGCTGGGGATGCCCCAGGATTCCTGCCACCTGGCCACAGCCCCGCACCCCCGGCTCCAGCCCTACTCCGGGGGCCACCACCAGGGCATGGAGGACCCCCGACATGGACACTACCACCACCCACAGAGTGGAAGCGGAGGCTACCATGGCTATCACCACCCACACCATCCCCACGCCCATCACCCACATGATCGGCTGCCCGCCGACTTGGACCTGGACATCTTCCAGGGCAGCCTGGACTGCGATGTGGAGTCGATCCTCCTCAATGACTTCATGGACTCTGAGGAGATGGACTTCAACTTCGACAGCTCTTTGTCCCAGGGGATGGGCATGGGTATGGGAATGGGCATGGGCATGGGCATGGGCATGGCGGTGGGAATGAGTGGCCTGGCGGGACCCCCCCAGGCCCACAATAATCAGAACTGGGTGCCTGGCTGACCCTAACTTGGTAACCCTTGGAGAGACCTCACACATTAGGAGGAGCGGTTGGCAATGGGGGTCCCTCAGATTGACATACCCAGCCATCTGCTTGACTGTGACTTCTAGGCCACATGAGAAAACAATGTGATAGAAACACATACAATCTAACCGCCTCTCCCCCACCCAATTTCCCCCCCATCCCCTCAATCTACCCCAAGCCCTCTGCCCCCGGTCACTGTGCTTATGGTTCATGTCCTTTCAGTCTGTCGAGTCAGTCGTACTGTGATGACAATCCCAGTGTTACCGCCATCTAGGCCTATCTAGGCCTCCCGTCAGCCCGGAACTTTCTAGCACTTTATATGTATGATGCTGGGAGTCACGCAGACGCCACCAGGGGAGGTCGCTCTGCCGTGCGGCACGTTCCGCCTGCCGGGGGCGCCCCCGGGCATGTCCATCAGGCTCGAGCGTC
>JAODLC010000140.1:27271959-27282161 GCA_026781145.1 Hippopotamyrus pictus | reverse complement strand
CCCCCCCCCCCCCACCCCCCACACACACACACACACACACACACACACACAGATACTCAACATATGCTCCCCGATCCCCCCCTCCAGCACCCACCAGTAGAAGCTTGCCTGTTTGTTCAAAAACTTTTGTGTCCTCAGAGGCATATCTGCTCCAAACCCGAAACACACACACAGTCACTTTCTGTACCGCGGGCCTGGGCAAAAAACTGTGGCGGCAGAAGGAAGCATAGGAATTATAATAGGAGACAGTACAGTTTTTTGCGCATATTCGCATTGCAGACGCCCCGTTTTCTGGCAACTGTCTTGCACTATCTGACTGTCTAAGGCATGACCCGTATAACCTCCAAGCAACTAATACGATTAACTCGCCAAGCAAAACATCGAACTACAGCGGTCGACGATCGAAATCACTGCCCGTAGCATGCCCGATGAGTGCCGCTCAAATTTGACCAAATTCGGCCTCTAGGTGGCAATGTCTAGCACAGATACCCGACCCTTGTTCCCAGGGGTCGCATGACGCTCTTTACTGTGCTTAGGATCATGGATTATTTACTCTATTGAAGTTTTTATTTCGATAATGACTTACCCAACCGAGTGAAAATAGGTCTTAAATCGAGCGCTAATTATAACTTATTTTAAACCCCCGAAGTTCAGATTGCGTTTAGTCCTACTTGAGCCAGTTTCATGATGTCAATTTTACAGGTTTGGTCAGACCTGGGTCCGATCCAGCAATCAAATTAAACAATATACGAAACACACTGGGTATAAATATGATTATGCTGTCTGCCCTGCAGTATTTTATTGGGTCCACAAAGATTTAACGATCTTCACTAGGATAAATGCAGTTTTAAATTGAACGAATTGTGGCATTACGAATTACTGTTTGATAATAAAAATAGACCGAGATGGTGAACACCAGGATCAAACAGGTGGCCCTTAGACAACATGCTGGCGACTGAAATCAAGGGTATTTAAGAGGTAAAACACATTAGATTCGGAACCGAATAAGAAATCACTGCTCCGTCTACGGTTGAAATCACGGGCTTGCTGCCAAAAAGCAAGCAATTGCTACGGACTCTGATCGATGGACAGCGCTCTCAGCTCACTCGAGGAGTCTTTTAGCAGTCAATAAATAGATCATCAATAGACGTTCCCTACAAATGAGTCCAAGAGACATTACCTAGTCTGCTCTACAGAGACAGAGCAATTTTAGTCGTTCGAAAGTAACCTGCTTATACGCGACTGGGAACGATTGTATCGAATAAGTTAGATGTATATATTAGTTATTAAATTCTCACTATATTTTTCAAGAGTTCGCTATGGATATTGTTGCCGATATTGTTGCTTTATTTTTCGAGTATGTATGAGCCTTGGTTTAATAAATTAGAACAGTCCTCCCTCTGAAAGAAAGCAGATACATTAACAAATATTCTCTATAAATCAACTACTTCTCTGGGGTTTGCAAAGTAGGATGCGCCGATCTGTTGTTAAATTTGAACCGTTAGCTCGACAGACAGGGAGAGTTATTACTGTAATACGGAGTCACACGCTTGGCTGAAGTGCGATGACCTCTGATTAAAACCCCCCCTCCTTGTGCTCCGCTAAGCGAAGACCATTCGGTGGTCCTCAATGCGGATCAACACTGACCTCTAGCGTACGACTTGGGAACGTTGAACATTTATTGTCTGAGTATTTCATCAGGAAACAGCCGAAATATGGTTCATTCACTCCCTCTTTCCTTTGTCTGCGTATTTTACATTCACGGCGCGACGCTACAGTAAAAGTTACATGGCTAGCATTTGACACATCTTGGCAGGTTGCGTTTCCGCTGCAGTATTTGGAGAAATGGGTTCACACCGTGCCAAAACGTACGTGGCGACAGCCTGTTTTTCGTCCTTACACGGCCTTTATAATGACTCCGCCCGCCGATCCGCGAAGTTAATGATACCGAGCAGTTCTGGCGAGCCTTTTTTTGATGCAATGAGGCGCGACAGCCGTGAAGCGGTGGAAATCGGCGAGTGGGATGCAGCAATTAACCCCTTTCACAGTGCGAATTGAAACATAATTGAGTGCGGTTCGCGAGGCGAGCTCGTGGAAAAAAAATGACCAGCTGTAAATTTCGGTGAGCATTTAGAACCGACTGGTATGTGGAAGATTTCAAAAGATGTCAAACAATTGCATGATCTCCTATTGTGCCAGTCTTCGGCACGAAGGATCATTAACTGTACAGAGTAAAAATTGCCACTCGATTTATTTGGGGAAGCCTAATCTTATAACATCTTAAATAGGTCATCTATTGACTCGACACGTCGCTGACAGTGTATGTATGAATAATCCCACTGGGCCTCATTTAGAGGGTCTAGTGCTAGACTCAGATTAGTAACAGGTTCAAATTCTGGATTTGACACACTACTAAGACACTGCGAATGAAGAAAATTAATTTAAGATTCTCATCTTGTACCCGCTAGTTCTTGGCTTTAGGACAGTTGATGATTACCCTGGCCAAATTCCTCAGACTCCCCAGGGATGATCAGACTTCATCAGCCTGATTATATAATTAAACGTTCAGGATCACATTAAAAATGTGTGTGGAGTGTGACTTTAAAAGGTACACTCCGAAAGGCAGAGGGTATTTTTAATATAAGAAAACAGAATGGTTTGTCTTTATTATAGAACTGCATTAAAATAGTTTTACTTTTGGTCATATAAAGTTTAAAAATATATAGTCATATAAAACAAAGCTGTAAATTTGACACCGCTAAAACAAGCTGCATAAATACTCTTGTGCTACGGGGCTGCTTTCTCTAACAGGAATGTCCTACTAGGACAATTTGTTAGGCCTTTATATTCTTCCTTATTACAAAGAAAATTAATTACGACACCTAAAGCACAGTATGTGACCTAGTAAACCTAAGTTTGTGTGGGTGGAGCTATGCTGCAGCATTTCATCACTTAAAACATTCATCTATACAAATAGGCAGAGAAATGTTATGTTCTTTGGGATAACAGTTTCAAGTAAGCAAATAAATGTATATATACTTGTTTCACTTTTGTACTGCTGAATGTTTTTGGTAACAACCCCAGATCCTTAATACCCCCTCCCTGTACCAGTCAGTTACAGACATTTGATGCCTCTCAGGGTGTTCTTGGGGTGGGTGGGTACAGTGGGCCAGATATCAGTGCCGGACGGCATCTTCTGGCAAGCATGGGGAACAAGGAGAAACGTGTTGGGCGCAATCGGCGCCCCACCTGCAGATTCACCTCAGCCCACCCATACTCTGCCGAGTCGTCCGGCATAACACACCCGGTGACTGATCGGCCCCACGCCTGCTGTATTTCTCTTGCCGTCACGATACAGCACCCAGGGGGAGTGTTAAGTGTGAGTCAGTCACTGACTGACTGACACTGAATGTTTTGTAGAGATGTGATAAAAATACTCAAGCCTTGGATTGTGTAGGAAATCTTCAGGTCCCTTGTATATACACATATACGACATAGCTCACTTTTTTTTTGGTCCAAAGCAACTTGGTATTGTAGGCGTATAAAGGGATATACTGTATTATATACATACACAAACACTGAAGTACTTCAGGTTACACAAGGGCACTACAGTTGAGACGCTCCTAGGACTTCAGTCTGGCTACATTCATGGCATAAACCCGTGACCTTATGCATTACATTACCTGCTGTTACTTTGCAGCAGTAACAGTGGAGCAGATTTCTACACTTCAGCTAACTAAAACCACAGGTGCTATCAACAAGCAATTTCAGGATCAGGGCCGGCCCGCCCTATAGGCACCATGGGCAATCGCCTAAGGCGGCATGCAATGAGGGGGTGCAAAAGATCGAGTGGAAAAATGAGAAAACCTCTGATTGCCTTCTGTGATATTACAGTTATTTACGGTAGTGTTAGTACCTCACTATTTGTGAAACAGATGCGAGCTAGCTAGTTAGCAGCCAGATACCCTATGCTACTTAAATGTTAATATAGATTCATTGACAAAATTACTACTGCTCTGGGGGGCGTGCTCAGCAGAATCTCACCTAGGGCACCACAACACCCAGTGCTGGCCCAGTCCAGGATATTAAAAATTCTATCACAAACTCACATAACTCAATTAATTATTCACATTTCAGCTACTGTAGTCGTCACTGGTGTGTAGCCTTTATTGTCACTTGTCAATAAGTGGTTTAGGATGCTGATGAGGACATAATGTCGACAACTCATTTAAGATATAATTGCAGCTGGGTTTGGGGTCCATTGCAAACAACAGCTACACAAAAGCATTTTGTCAGCAGGCAGGAGTCTTAAGATAAGAATCATCTGTGGGAAACTGGTCAAAAATAAGACTAAATAAAAGCCTATTTCATCTTTAATCACTGTAACAAGCAATAATGTTCAGGTGATGACTAGAGTCAAAGTGTTGCGTGAGTAATAAGAAAATAAAAAAAGGATTTAATGACAATGACTTACTTCAGAGAAACAGACACCAGGTCTACTAATTTCACCCAGCTGTTGTGTCTGTGTAGGTCAGCTTTTAATGGCTCAAAAATAGGTTTACAGTTACAATGTCATTATTTTTTAAATATTAAAGAATAAAAAATTGTCATATTGAATTTGAAATTCAGATTTCCAGCAATTGTTACATATCTAGTAAATACTAAATTAAATGAAATGGCAAGCACATGTGCCAGAGACATAATTCTTATGCAAACATTGTATATTTATATCTATTTGTAAATCTAAACGTAATATTTATTATGTGTAAGCTTTCAATTAATGATTCACGGAGTATCATTCGAGCCTACATCTGTGTGTGTGTGTTTGGGGGGGGGTCCTTCTGGGTATAGATTCCTTTGTGACATTGAAATTTGGACTTCTTATACGTGAGGGACATGCAGAGAACTCGTCAAGTGTAAACCGCCTGTTTTCTGAGTCCTGAAACTTAATCTCACACGTCTCCGAGAAAATGTCGACAGACCCATCTATGAATATATAACATTCAGCTAAAAATAGAGAGTCCATAATCACCAAAAATCGTCATAATATTTCGATTACCCGTATTCCCCAAGCACGTAGTAATCTTGCCACCCATTCATCTGAGGGTGACCCTTACACACACCACAAAGGAGAAGCATGTTGCTACTAGGAATTGCTACCTCGTAGCATGGAAGATAAATCATAAAATGGGGTGTATGTCTGTGCCCATCTATACGACTCCGTGTGTTTTTGAGTTACACTTTATCTGTGTGTGTGTGTGTCGCATCTTACATGAAGGACTAGAGAAAGCAACGCCGTTAAACGGGAATAAACGCCGAGCCCTCAGGTTATGGCCGCGCCAGTCGGCCTCCTGTCTGCGTTTCCATCGCCAGGGGTCGTCTCTTTCTCAGCCCTTCGTCTCCTTCACCCCTCCATACGCATCCAGCCGCCAGCAGCCCCCCTCCCCTTAGTCAACAGTGCTGCGCAATAGAAAACATGGCGGATACTCACTGAGTCCACACCAGAAAAAAATACATGAAACAAAAGCATAAGAGATAGACATCCAGGACCGCCGAAGGTAAAGCGAGCCGCTCTCCGCCGCCACTCCTCGGCCGCGCGCGGACGCCGCTGCTTCTCAGCGCCAACCTAGCAGGCGGACGCGCGCGCCATCGCCGAGCATGCTCTCTTTTATCTCTATTTAAGAACTTTTTTTCATTTTTATGTTCGGCATTTTCCGGAATTTCCAAGCATAGACTCGCGCGCGTGCCGTCCGCCGGACGAGCGGGATCTCCGGGCCCTGACGAACCGCCGCGCCGCGGCACCCCCAGGGTACTCAGTCAGTCCGGCCGCCCCCCCTCCATGTGTGTCGGCTTTGTGCTTTTTTCCCTTTTCTTTTTTTGAATGGAGCCGGGCGCGTACCTTTTTTTTTGGCACATCGCTTTAACCCCGGCGTTACGGGACGGGCGCTTTCATAGACGTGCATTTACATTAATATTTATATACGTTTCAGGCGGACCAGAGCGCGACTTCCAAGCCGGCGATAATATCCCTGCCTGTCAGTGGAAGGAGCTCCAGAAATAAACGTTGCTGTCATTTATATTTTATTTTATTTTTTCTTTTCCGAGCGGGGGGTGGATAGGAGGGAGCCGAGTCGCCTTCATTTGGACGCCATCCTCCTGGCGCAAGAAAAAGGCGCACTTCTTTTCACAGAGAATTACAGCTGGGGGAGACACATTTCCAGGCTGTTATGTACAATTAAGGTATTTCTCTCCTTACATTTACATTGTAATTTATTTTTCCCCTAAAACAGTGGCGAACGCGCACGGAGTGATTGTTGAAATAGATACCGTGCGCGCTAACATGTTGCTAGCCCGCTAACCACGAGTAAACTTTTCGTGCACTCTGGGTCTTTCCATTATGTATTTTCTTTTTATTTCTTTTTATTTTTTTTTAACGTGATGCGGGTTACGGAGGTCCGTATAATGAGCAGGTTTGTTTAACTTCTACCGGCGCCGCGTAGGTCATGCTGTCAGTTTCAGGAGTAAGATGCGAAAGTGCCCCTAACTTTTATTTTTCCTGCTAATACTTAACGGTGTAGTAACTAGCTAACTAGTCTACGTGTGTGTGCATTGTACTTAACGTGTTTGGAAAACAATAAACCCTACGTGGGGCCTGGAATCAGCTAAAACGGCTGATGCAATATAAAGTCGCAAAATCTTAATTTGTTTTTAACTACCTTTGCAACTTTTAAAAATTTTTTTGACATATATGCAGTTAATTATTTAGTCGGATTGTGCAACTATGTTGGAAGTAAAACAGGGGTGGACAGTTGTGTTATAAATAATGTATCAAGTCTGTGATGGATGAGTCCCGCTTATTAATTAAACGCTGTGCTTTGTTCTAATCGCATGTGTACTTTGCTTCCACCAACCCATGAGTGCCCTGGTCTGTGGGGCCTTGTTATCTGTCTGTACCCCATGACCTCAAAGTCCAGCTTGGCTGGGCGGTTTACCCCTTGGGTCTTTGGTTTACCCCCCATCTCAACCTGATGTCCCAGCTCAGTTTAGCTCCCTTTAGCCTGGGTTGGTGCCATTAGCATCATCATCATCTGAATCCTGCCTTTTTTATTCAGCCTTCCCTGCCCCTTTGCCGGGCATTCCCCTCTCCCGTGTTGATGGGGTGTCCGTGCATCGTGTTCCCACACGAGTTTCCCCACCGCTATGTGTAGCAGCTCCTGCAGTAGCTCTCCTGCTTTTGTAGACGACTCTGTGCTGCTTGAACAAACTGTCGACATCGTGGGAGGCGCGAGGGGTTGGGCTTACAGGGCTTAATCCCCGAATGTTTTAGCAAAGCTCCTGTTCTGTGTTTTTGGTCCATGATCAGTATGGTGTAATAGGGAGGGAACTGACAGCCGGGCTGCCTTGCAATAATAATCCATTCACTCATTTACAGTTGCCATCTGTCCACTTGTTATTATTGTGAAGAAATATCTTAATACTCAGATAGCACCTTTCAGCTTCAAAGGGCGTTTGATGGATTTAAAAACTGGAATTTTTATGAACCAGAGCTTATACGGATGAAGAAACTATACTCGGATTTTCACAATGTCGGATGTGGAAAGACAGGATTCGGGTAGCATGGTGTTTAAGGACATCAACCCAAACATATCTGGTTCACGTGCCTGTACTGCTGTAGTAATTTTGAGCAATTTTGAGATAATTAATTTGAATTACTTCATTGAAGTGTCCAGCCATGGAAGAAATGGTGATTTTTGGATAATGACATGTTTTACGTGCAGGGCTGGGAAAAATGCTGACTTTTGTGTTGCACGCATTACGTATTCTGTCTTGTTTACGCTCCCAAACCTTGATGCCCCTGGTGCAGAGAGCGGTGGACCCCGTTTGGACAGTTTGCTCAGTAGTATTGGAGCATGGGGAAGCCAGGGCCACAGAAAGGTAACACCACCTCCCCCCTGACGAAGTGCATACTGCCTGACTGCAAGGCTTTGTGTGTCCATGTTTGGGTTCAGTCCCTTCAGCTGCATACTCATAACCCCTCTTGTCTCTCTGTCCTGTAGCGCTTGAGTGGAAGGATGGACGACGGATCAAACATGCCCGCAGCGGCCGGCCGTCACGGATTCCCACCCAGTACCAGGGTGACGAGCTGCTGTCAGATTTGGGGGGAGGGGGGTGTTGGTACCTGACTTTCTGAAGGGATGATGGACTGAGAGAACGTAGAGTCGGAGAAAGGCTTTGACTCTTCTGTTCCAGCTGTGTGGCCTTACCAGCTGCAGATTGGTGGGAATTTATTTAAAATTTCAGTTGACCTCTACTTTGACAGCAGCTCCTTCTGCCCCCTTGTTTCATGAGGTCAGAGGTCACTGATGCCTTTCACTTTGGTTTTTCTGCCTCGTTACACAGGACAATTCAGCTGGGAGAAGTACCTGAAGGAGACGGGTGCCACAGCGGCCCCCGCCTACTGTTTCCGACAGGTGAGCGAGCAGTGGCCCAGTCAATGTGACAGATGACAGAAACTATTTAAGGATAAAATAAGGATCTTACTGAAACCCTCTTCTGGTTTTCTGTGGTGTTTCTGGTGTCGTCTTGCATGACAGCAGAAAAGAAAGAAACCAAGGTCATTATTAATTAATATGAAGGGATTGAGTGATTGCTCATGTCTTGGATTTTTGGGAAAGGCTGCCTGCTTGCCAAAGTAGCTGCCTGTCAGGTGGAAAATGGTATAGAATATGATCAGTACTACGTGAGCAATGTTTGCTGAGCAAATGAATACAGGTACCGTTCTGCTGCTGAATGGCGTTCCATCAGCGTTGAGCTAACAGAGGCCATGGCTTGTAGGATCCAAAGGGTGAAGAGCCATGTGTGTCATGCTGCTGAGTCTGACACAGTTTTATTAATCCTCTTGTTCCTGTCGTGTGTGTGTATGATAAATGAAGACATCCATTACCCAGTTTTGTGAAATTGACTGGGAACAGTGGTTCCAGGACTCACCTCCTGTCCCCCCCCCCCCCTTCCCGAGTGCCACGCCTCCGGTGAACGAGTTCAAGGCAGGAATGAAGCTGGAGGCCCAGGATCCACGCAACACCACGTCCACGTGCATCGCCACAGTGGTGGGCCTGACCGGCTCACGGCTGCGCCTACGTCTCGATGGCAGCGACAACAAGAATGACTTCTGGCGCCTGGTGGACTCCTCCGAGATCCAGCCCATCGGCAACTGCGAGAAGAATGGGGGCATGCTGCAGCCACCGCTGGGTGTGTATGGCAGTGCTGCGGGGGTGCGGTTTGATTTTCAGTAAGGAGCGGGATCATGGGTGGAGTGTCTGTGCAGGTGTGGCCAGTGTGGGCGTGGCAGTATGATCTGACCTGTCATATGACAGACCCAGCAGCCACTTGTGATGAAGAGGAAAGCTCCTCACTTTGTTGAGTGGACAAACTCCTTACATTTGTGGTGATCCTCTTCTCTGCACTTGTCTTCGTATCAAAACGCTCTTGTTGTGCCTTTGTTGGAAAACCGGAGTGGTATTCCATGAAAGTAGCTAAAGAAAGCCAGTCTTTCCCAAATACTTTCAAAGTAGACTGTGACTAAACAAAATATAAAAATATCCTCCTGTTCATATTATTTTAATGTTTTTTTTTTTTTTTCAATTTCAGTCATTGCATTTCATGCCTGACCTTTGTAATATGGGTATGCTTTTATTTTTATTATTTTGGAATTAATTGGAATTCTGAGACCTGATTTTTATAGGTTGTATTATATTGCTTACATGACATGAGTAGTGAGAGCACAGAATTTTGTCCGGAACGATCTGTTGGGAATCTGTTCCCACACATTGGAGGTTCTATGAGACAACGCGATACAGTTAACCTGGTCCTGAGCCGACTTGTTCTCTTGCCTAAGTTACCATGGTAGCTCAGCGGGAATTCATTTAATACACATTGATGGAACGAAACTTCCACTTAAATGAGCCGAACTTGTCGAAATGAGACAATGCAGACTTTCTCTTAATCCTGCTTTGTGGAACACCCCCCTGGTGTTTCAGATGACATGACATTTTCAAAGTAAAAACCTGGTCCTTGCCAAGATAAGTCACCATTCTTGAAGACATGACCAGCCACTGCAAGTGTTTGTCAGAATCAGAATCAGAATCGGGTTTATTGCCAAGTACGTTCACACATACAAGGAATTTGCTTTGGTGGTTGGTGCC
>JAODLC010000140.1:27240834-27254737 GCA_026781145.1 Hippopotamyrus pictus | reverse complement strand
GAACAGCTGACCTACAGGTTATCCCAAAAACCTGCATACACACCGGCCCTTTGCGGATAAGATTGGCCACCCCTGCACTAGATCGTAATGGTGCCAGACTCCCCCCCCCAGTTTCTCGAGTGTACTAATCCTGGCCAGGAATCGCACAGCTACCTAGGAAACTGCTGCAGACACTCATTTTAGAAAAGTGAGAAATAATCAAAACAATTTATTTGCTGTGTATAAATATACCACATCATTTACAATTCAAAGCGACACACAGGGATCTGTCTATCTCAGCCACTTGACGATGTATGTAACATAACCAACATGCAAAATGATGCAGAGGGTCAGAATAATGCGTACCGATTAAGAGAGAAGTAAGCCTGAGGGGGATACGATTACAGATTTTAAAACACACAACTGTGTTTCAGGCTACAGATTGACTCTCCAGCTATTCTGTGCACCTCTAAGTAAGTGACCAAGTGAAAGAATCCCTTTGAAATAACCTGATCAAAGACCAAGTGTAACCAAATGATTCCCAAGGGACATTGCAGTGGACATGGAGATGTCAGCTATCAATTATAGTCAGTAAAACAGGCACCAGGGAAATAAGGTTCTGTGGAAGAGCTTACCAGCAAGGCAAGATCTGCCTAACCGTGTCTTTATAATAGATAACAGTGTTTGAAGACTGAGACCACTGTACCAGTCACATGCCACAAGTACCCAGGGTCCTCTCAGAGTCAGCTGCCTCACAGATGTTTATCCATTATCATCAGATTAATGCTGAAATAGGCCATACTACTGATGAGCCCAGATTTGTTATGGACACCAGATGGCGCCATAATGCATCCATCAGCAGGGCTCTGAAAAAGGTGCTAGACTCAACATAAGTAAATCTCTCACAATCCCATAGGTGAATGTGGTTGGGAGGATGCAGTCCGGACTGTTACATCACCTCCCAGGGCCTCGCACATTGCCAGGTGTGTGACTGATGGCCCAGTGGCTCTCCTGTCACTCCATAAAGAAGGGCAGATGTGGTTTGAGCGCCCCCTCTCTGTGCTTGGTTTCAGACCTCCCAGGAGATTGCACTGATCTGATTAACACGGTCCTTCATTTCGTCTCCCTGCCTTTTGAGGGTTCTTATCTAGAACAACTGGAACAAGCATTTAACTCAAACTGTCTGCCATAGTCTCCATTGGATTATCAATATTACCTAGCCCACTATAATTTGTAGATTTTATTCTCTTATGGCTTTCATCCACTCTGCTATTTGACTTACTACTGTAATGCTGACATTATGATTTGTGTGTGCTTGGCCATGTGACTGCACCCACAGATAGATCTTTCAGAGATGAGGACTGGCCAGTATTTCCTCCATTTCCTGTGGCCTGAGTGACTCAGTTACGGGACATGGGCCAGCACGGGTGGCATGTTTCATTGTGAGAAATGCAAAAATCGTCGCGTTTTTTTTGCCTCCATCGCTCTCCTCTGCGCAGGCGATGACAGAGAATTTCACATCGGTGCGCGGGTTCATGTGGTTGGCTGTGAAGAGGCTGCACTCCAGGCGAAGGAGGCATGATGTACTGTAAATCTAACCACATCCTAACAGCGAAAACAGGAAGCAGCTCCTCAGAGCCTCTGTTGACTGACCAAAACCACCGACGTAGTAGATATGGAGGCTGCCTGTGTATCAGTGTTGCACGTCTGTTCATGCATACACATGTCTGAGTGCATCATCTATGCATCCATACAGGTATGTGTTTTTGGGGCAAAACACAGTCAGAAAAATGCATGTACGCATAGATATACAGATAAACCAAAGCGCCCACAAAAAAACCACAAGTAAGAATTCCAACTTGAAAGAAATAGAGCTTCGTCGTACCCTCTGTGGTGAAAACGAAGTATCGAATCATCCTTTAAAGGTGTTTACCCCAGTGCCGTCCAGGTAGTTATTTACTCTATGAATTAACTCTGACTTATCTGAATGCCCCCCCCTCCCCCCAACAGTGAGCACACGTGTCCGAGTCACCGTGACTGGCCCTGTTAGCATGCTGTGCTGCTCTGTGACTCATCAGACTGTTTCCAAGGACCCACTCTCTCCTACATCCCTGCGGGGGTCTCGCCTACTGCTTTTGGGGGGGAGGGGTTGTCCTCCCCCCGTTCTGGGCCATGGCATTTCTGCAATGTCTCAACAAACCTTGAGCAGATATGACCCGCTCCCGTCAAAGGCAATGGGCTGACATCATCAATTTGTTATTGCTGTTTTGACTGGGGCAGGAAATTAATGAATTTAGTTGCAATGGAACCTCTTGTGAAGTAGATGCTTGTTGCTAATGGTAACCCATTTGCCAATAAGATGCTGCCCTGGTAAGATCTCATAGATCTGTGACTGTACATCTGTCAGTAATGTGGTATCTCCCTGAGGAAGGAGAGGGGAGAATGGAGTAACCCAAGTGTTATTCCTAAAGACCTGCAGGAGAAGGAGCTGTTGTACAGCCAATCAATTAATTTCTATGTAACACAACACCCCTTGTGAGGTCATTGGGGGCGGGGACTTGGTTCTGACTGTGCCCTTCTCCCAGGAGTTAAGAAAGCATTACTGGTCTTAATCAGCATTTTGCTTTGTTTCTTGCCGACGGAGAAAATTTATGTCAACTTATATATAAATAACAGACAGCAGCATTTGAAAATTAATTATTCAGAATTAAGCCCCACAAACCGGCCCCTTTGTTCATTGTCCCTCCCTGCTACCCTTTGCCCCTCTTGTGTTTTGGGGGGGTCTGTTAGGAGTTCATCACCGGTGACATGAAGGGAAAATATTTATGTAGGTTACATTTTACATCAATATGTTTAACCATGTTTGCTGTTTAGTTTAGCAGGATGGGAAGTGGGCCTCTGCTCAGATGGTAACGTGTTTGAGACCAAGGAGAGTCCGCTACCCCAGATGTCCCCACAGGGCAGAAAATATTCTGTAAAAGATGAACTGTCTGGTTGCTTTAAACCCAAAGAAAGTCCCATGCATTCTCATACGGTGCTTAGATGTCACTGAGTCTGTTACAGTCAGATCTAAGTAGAACACAGAGGAGGAGAAAAAGGAAATGAAAGAAATAAAAGTATTATTTTTAGACAGACCAAAGAACTTGGGATCCCAAAGAGAAGGACCCATACAAGGGGGGCTGGGAGGCTGCTGGGGGTGCGGGTGCTGACGCACATGGGGCTGGGGGTGGGGGACACGGTGTGGGGGAGGGAGCCTCGAGGGGACCTTGTGGACAGAGACAGAGGAGCGTGGCAGTTTATCAGAGGAATGCTGTTTGTGCTTACGCGTGCTGGTCTGCACACCTATCCCCAAATTTCTAGTGTGCCTTTTCAGTCGGCTGATAGGTCTAAGTCACTGGCATTCTTGACATGTGGGCTTAGCTAGTACCAGTACTCCCAGGGAGGCATAGGGATGAGCTCAGTGAGAGCTCTTCATGGAGGACCCAGCAAAGACTCGAGAGACACGGGGTGGGGGCAGCCTTTTTTGTTCACGCTGAAGTCAGTTGGGGAGGGGGGGGGGGGTGCTGCAGCTGGAATGCCTTTGCTTCAGACCACGAGTGGCTATACCAACACTGCAGCCCCCACACACTTCTAGATTTGAGAGAAGAAGATATCTACTGAAGTCATAATCCTTAACAAGTAGCTCGGCTGTCCAGGCCACCTGTAAGCAGCAGTTAGGTCCATTCCCCAAACTGGGGATGCATGGTCTGCTTAGGCCTTCAAGGATGAGCTGGTCCTCTCAGCGGTGGGAAGAATGGCTGGGGCAGCAGAACGGAATGAGTGCCGAAGGGGGTGGGGGATGGGGGGTGCTCACATTATTGACTTGGTTTCCTGGTTACTGCTGCCTGCCCTGAGAAGACGGACGAAGCCCTAGAAGAAAGCCCAAGGGCAAGAGGCAAGGGGGTGTTACCCCGACAGGGCATGTCTGAAACATGTCTTTCCTGGGGGGGAGGGGTAAATTATCACAAAGGAGGATGAGTTGTTGATGCTTGAACATCTTTAGTAGGGAGCAGCACAGAGAGTCTTCAAATGGCATTAGCATCTTGCATACGCATTCATTGCAGCTGTTTCCTGATGGGAGGCTGTGGAGGTGACATGTGTACGAGGTAAAACAGTAATGGCAAGGGAGGCAATCTCAAAGATCTCAAAACACCTTACATTGTGGTCTTTGAGGAATCAAGGAATGGTCATAGGCTGAAGGTCGTATTAAGCAGCATGCGTGACAGACGGTACACCGTAAACATGGTAGCAGGGTAATGAGGAAGTCCTTCAGGACAGGCATGTCAGGTCTGGGTGACACTGCTGCTGATGTCTCTTTTTTGGTGGGTCACCTTGGTTACTGCTCCATCGGAGCTGTTGAAGCTGTTAGATTGCAGCACAAATCCCAAAACGCTTGCAGACAAACTGTTACTAAAACCCAGTAAGCAGGGTACCACTGGCAAGCCAGGACTTGAAGTCTCTTGTTCTCAGCCAGGTTTTTTATTATCAGTTTTGCTGGTATCAACTCCCCAGCACTTCTGAGTAAATTTTTGACTTTTGTTTTAACTCCAGCTATGGTTTACCATAACTGCCATAGGACATGAAGTTTGCTGAAAGTCTGGTGTCCTGCCTTGTTTGCTGTATGCAGGATCAAGACAGATGAGTGCAGAATTTAAATTTTTGGCACTACCGAGGCTCCAATAGGGATGGCTTGCCCTGTGTGCCATGCACAATGGAAATCCAGCTGCAGTGTTGACTCAAGCCAGCGAGTGGAATTTCAGCATAGCTTGATCATTGCTGACCTTTCAGGTTGGGAATTCCTAGTTTTTATTCCTTCCCGTCAGTGCTGCTTTGAGTGCTCAAGATTCGAGCGAATGTCAGGATTGGTGGAGGACGTTGAGCAACCCCTCCGTTTGCCAAGAGCAAAACAAAGAACAGAAACAAACAAGTGTGGATTACGGCTGAACACACCCTCTTTTGTGTATGCCTCGTCTGGCCTGTGTGTGGGGGGAAGCTCGGCGCTGACACAAAACAAGAGGAGCATGCAGAAAAACATAGGCAGCCTTCACCCGAACCTGCATTTGAGTAAGTGATTTTTGTTGTGTTGACCACACTGCAGTGAAGCATATGGTAAACAAAGACAAGAGTGCTTGCTATTAGTCATATCTGTCCCCCCGCCCATGCTTAGCACTCCCTTGCTGAGTCTCGGTGTTGGGTGCTGCCCAGTACACCCATTGCCCAAGCCACTGGCAAGCTTGTACCCAAGCTGCAACTGGCAGTCTCGAGGAAAGCCTCCTTCCCGTTGGGCCACAGCCCAGACAGCAAGGCCAGACCTATCAAGCCCAGCGTCCAACTACATTCTCCAACAGAATGAAGCTGAAGTCCTTAATCTACTGCGCTTTTTTTTACTGTCATTTTGCTCAGTGCCTGATTAGGACAGGCCTGGTTGAACGATTTCCTCTGAGCATCCAGTTTTAGACAGATGTGGCTTGGTAATGAGCAGTTGAGAAGGGTTTCCGATAATGTCTACAATGCATTGTGGTGAGTGAAACATCACAAGAGCCTCTTGCATGAAACAAGGAACACAATAAGTGATATTTTCATGCAGGAATTTATTCAATCTGCACCATCAAGTTTAACCACATGTAGGAAAGTGGTATCACCCCAACCGCTGAACATAAAACAATAGTCCCTACGATTTAAGGCTATTTGCTGTGGCAGTAGGTGTTATTGTGGAAAAGGCTTGCGACCAAAAGGCTGTAGGTCAGTTGCCAAGAGGACCGAGTCCTAATCTTGTACTCTTGAGTAATGGTCAGGTCATGAACTCCTTTGGCAAAATAGTCACCTATCACTGCAAAATAGACATTGTTGTGGCACACTGACTCAGCACCTCCTTACGCCACTAGTCGGTGGCTCGAACACATTCTTTGTGTGGTGCAAGGTTCCTGCAGTAACTCCGGTTTCCTCCCGCAATTCAAAGACATGCAGTTAGGCTAATTAGCATCTCCATACCAGCCAAAGTCCGGGTTTGGATCTCCCTCATGGTGTACCCCTCCCTTATTATCTAAAAGTGCCTTGGAGGGGTTGATCACTGCGACCCTGACCACAATAAGCAGTTGGAATATGGATGGATGGTCAGCTATATTAGTGGATTTAATGAAAGATGCATAATTCATATAAGTGATGAGTAACAATAATGATGATCATCCCAATCCCACTCTTGACTAACAGACACTTGATGTGTGGGTTGACAGAAGGTAAGAAGATGAAGCAATGATCTGGCTTATTCATTAAATAAATATTTTATTATTATTGCTGAAAATAAATACATTTTTTCCCCAAATAGAATCAGTAACATGAAAGGGAACACTAAACAAAGCGAAACAGAGATTGAGAAAAAGGCTGGGGGAAGGGTCAAAAATGCAAGTGATCTTTGTAGAACTTCAGAGAACCTGGGAAGTCCAAAGAAAGAGACAACGACCTATAATGAGACCTGCCATGTTCTCACATGTGGGCAATAGCCCCCAATTACTCAGCCCCCACCCTGCAGATTCCTATACTGAGGTGGTTTCCCGTTCACTCCTGAGCTATGCTGAGGACCCAGACCAGATATGAAATGGGTGGGTCTTATCATTCAGTTCCTGCAGAACCCAGGATTAAAACTCAGGCATACATGGGCTGAGAGCATACGTGGTTTTGGCAGCACATAAAATGTCAAACCTGCATAAGCAACTCTAGGACTAACCTTTGTCATGGTCATCAGCACTTTATACCATCCAGTCACGCAAGCACACACCTCTGCTTCTTGCACTTTCTTGTTTTATTTTCCAGTAAATCATGGCTGAAGAAGACCGTAGTCCTTACTCTTTATGAAAACGCTTGCAAGACACAGCTATAGAACAGTGTAGCCACTGAGATGGTGCTGGGATAACTGGGAATTCATGCCTATGAACTAGAAATAACAATGGTGTTCAGTATACAGGGTCAGTGACTAGTGTATAGAAACACGTGGCCAAGCAACTCAATTTTACATGGCAAACCAGCTTCTTGAATTTCTCCAGGGGAAACCGATGATAATTCAAGTCCTGAAATCTACACTGTCTTTAGCATAGATGTCCTCAGGCATCTGGTCTAAGTAACCTGCTGACAGTGGTGCCTCCAACCTTTGTTAGCTGGGCTGGTTGAGAACAGAGGCATTGCATACAACATTCACCATCATGAACCACACATAGGAAATTGGCAGCGTACCAGAAGAAAATAAAGGGACTAGTTGCAACATGAGACGAGACGATATCTTAAGTTCCTCATTGCTCTGCCAAAGTTGACAGGCAAACTCCGCAAGCCAAACATCATTCACGCCCCATTCTGAAGCTGGGCTTGTACTTGGCTAAAAATACCAAAAGGACAGCTCTGTGCTGGACACCTAGACAAATTTCCTTGTCCCAGCAATCAGTGGGTTGTTTTTAAGAATATTTTTCAGTGTTATGGTTAATCACATCAGTAGAAATCGTACAAAACCAAAAATCCCTGGTGGATTTTTCTACCTTTCAGTAATGACCATACAAAATCAGTTTTCAACCAAGCCACATTGATCAAGTAGGCCATCATTATGACCGCATCATTTTTATTCTAAATAAAAAAATTTAAATCACTGGATTCCTTAGGCCCTAACCACAAAAACCAAAGCAATAAATATAAGGCATTTGCTAACCTAAGCGTGAATTTAGGAAGTTATTCCTGTGCTAGATTTGGCTGTGACACCTGCACAAAAAAAAACAGCTGAGCGTGAATATCAGTACAAGCTAAAGTGTAGAGGCGGTATTTATGGAATGCATCAGCAGGTGTACATGTGTTGTACAAGAATTGGGTTTGACGCACAAGGCCTCAACTTCTACATGCATGCCCAAAAAAAAAAAAAAAAAAAAAAATTATATACCAACCCCATCCCAAAATGCTGAATCGCCCTCACCCTTCCCAAACACACCCCCCCAACCCTTCTATTTAGTTGCATGTTAATCACTTGCTGTGGGGGATTGAATGAATATAATTTCATAAACTGCAGTAGAGTCTGATTGTTTCGACTGAGGCAACACAGTGTGTGTGTGTGTGTGTGTGTATATATTTATATGTATATATATAGTTCCAAGTGGCTTCTGAATCCTGCAAGGAGAGGTTACATTCATCCCATATGTTCAGGGGGAGGAAGGCAGACGAGGCTGAGGAGCACCACCACGGAGTACCGAGACGTCCTCCAGGACATGTGGTTGAAGACATCTTCTCCCTTTTCAGTGTTTTAACTGTTTACACAAAACAGGAACGTGGGTGTCTGCCAGTACACACACACCCACAGAAACACACAAGCACGCAGGACTCCAGGCTGACCTCCAACCAGCCTTGGCCCAGGGTGACCCAAACACGGCACCTAACCCCAAGACACTCAACAGCTGACGGTGCTGGGCTGCTGTTTGCTCACAAAGTCTGAGATGAAGTCAAACTCGTTCTGGCCGAGGAAGAGCTCTGGGAGTTCCTGAACACGGTCCAAACCCAGCTCCACAACAAGAGAGGTCAGCACCTCCTCGTCAATCAGGTCCGTGTCCATGACATTGAGGCCCAGTGCCGGGCCGCCCATGTGAGGCATGCCAGCCAGCTGGGCGGCACCCACCCGGTACTGCGGTCCGCCACCCATGTGGTTCCCGTTTATGGGCATAAGGTGGTGTCCATGGTATGGCGTGTTGAGTTTCTGCAAGTGCATGCTGGCCATGAGCTGCTGAGAGGTGAGGCCCCCACCCATGTACTGCTGCTGGGGGCCCTGGACCAGGTGATGCTGCTGCTGCTGCTGCTGTGGTTGCTGCTGCGGGTGGTGCTGCTGGCCGTACATCATGCTGCCGGACATCTGGTGGTGGTGCCCCATCTGAGCTCCGTTCACAGGCCCGTTCACGTTCGCCACCATGCCCATCCGCGGGCGCATGCTGCCATCCATGCCACCCTGGGATCCACCACCATAGTGCATCATCTGTCCAGCGGGCATGCCACGCATGGCAGCCTGGGGCCCATGCTGCTGGGGCCCCGTCTGCAGGCCACCGCTCATCCCCATCCGGAACCCATGGTTCATGGACATCATCATGTGATCAGCCATGGCGTCTTCCTCCAATCACTGATCAGAGAGAAAACACAACTTTACCCTTTAAGAATCTGCAGAAGGTGGAGGTGCTAATGCAACACAGACCCTAGGACAATCCTACCCAGTTACCCTGATGAAAATTATTGTCCGTGTTGTATTTATCTTTACGGACTTATCAGATAGCTGTGCAGGTCAGCGGAGGGAAGTTTTAAATAACCACCAAACTATTTTTGCTAGGAGTCTGAGAAGAGTAATTAACGTGGGAATTAGCTGCATAATAGGCCAAAATGCACGGACACAAAGGTATTAAGTAAGTAAACCCGGGGAAGCACTACATTTGACTAAACATTGCGGCTTCTACAACGATGTTACTTGTCAGCAAAAGCGGTGTCACAGTGCGACAAAAGGTCCATACGGTTATGCACAGCAATGGATACCGGACAAAACCAAAACGTGCTTAACTGATCAGGAACAAAATACACACACACACACACACATGTGCATTAGCTGCTTGAATGAGCAGGGAGGAGAGATTGTCCCCGTCATCCACGTCGCCGTTTCCCAGCCCCTTTCTTACCAGTTTTTTTTTGCACTACAGTATTTATTTAAAGTCGCAAGCGACACGGAGTAGATAATCTGACTCAGTGTGGTTCTTTCCCGCGGGGCGCTTTCTTGAAGAAGGAAAAAAAAGAACCGCGATCAGCAGTTTCTTTCCAATATTTCCCTTCTTTACAAACATTATGTGCAAAGCAGGCAAGCTCCTCCGTAGCCTCGGCGCAGGAGCCCCAGTATGCGGTTCTTTGTGCCTGAACGAACGGGGCTAAAATCCAGCGACGGTGCGTCGCTGCACGTTTAAAGGACGCGAAACGTTCAACTAACTGGCACGATCTTTTGGACAACCCTTTAAAGTCAAGCTTCTCCTCTACCTGTAATTCACAACTAGTAATTTTTTATGGCAGGCTCCGATTTAAGAAATAATACCGTATATATGCAACAAATAAGTAAGCAGATAATGTCACGCGCACGACAGGACCACATAGGCGCTGCAAACAGGTATAGCGATATTTAAAGCCCGTTTAAGCATGAAACATAATTGTTATGGACAGACTTGCCCGAAGTGATTAGCCACGCATTTTGCAATAACGTTGACGAATTATTTTCGTTTTAAAACATGTCATTTTACAGAGCGCCGCGTTAAAAGTGATTCGGAAGACAGGGAAAAAAACGGAAAAGCGAACAATGGATCCTCCACCTAAAGCAAACGAACAAAACCTCGGCCGAGTATTCCCGTTCATAAAATATACATACCCGTATACGTTCTTGTTACAAAGTTCTCTGACTTTGTAAATTCAAATATATTTGTTGCTTTAAAAACTGCACGCCGAGGGTCCGCTGGATTAGCACGTATATTCCATGGGGTTAAGCTTCATACTCGAGCGGGACCGGAGCACAGAGAGCAGGCATCGACTATTGAAACGACTGCCTGTTTTCTGGGTCAACTCAGGGATTATATACACTAAAAGCTCGGAGGCAGGCGCACAGGGGAGGTGGAGCCAGCCTTCCCCTCGCAGCCTTTGTCGCGATTGGCCCCACTTTAATAATTGTTCAGATGAAAACGTGTGGGATTCTGTAAAAACATATTACCGCAAGTTTCCTCCTTTTTTTTAGCCCCCTCCTCCAAAACACACAAATTGCCTACGTCGATTTATTTGACAGTTGTTCTATTTTTTTTCCTTCGCATTATGAGAAAAAAAATGCAATTTGCACAAACACGTCCAGTTGCTTAATTACGTATATTTTTATAATGTCCATGCACTCACCATTGTTTGGTGTTTTTTAGTGCCTCTTGACAGACGTTTTAAACCGTTTCTTTTTAAAAAATAAATAAATAAATAATTTGTGTTATATTTAAATTTGGGTATTAAAGGCATATGAACCGAGACCTGGTGCAGTTTCGCTTTAAATCATCATAACTTGTCATGCAGAACCTTACATAGCACGCATTTTTATATGGGGTCTAACATGTGCACCAATCGCCTGAGCCCTTTACCCTGACAGCCTTTCCTGTTTGTGTTTGAAAGCTGTTTCTCTGTCTGTACTTCTGCTCTCATGCCGTTCCTGGGGCAGCGTGTCAAATGAGAACATGCGATTATTGTTCAGTTTTCCAACCAAATTCAATGGTGATAGAGATGAATAGACTATATATAGAAAATCAGCCGAATGGGGGAGGGGGGCAGACCTACAAGCAGTACTTAACCCAGCTGGTCCCAGGCAAAATGCCTGCTGACTCGGTGTTAAAGCTGAGTGACGTGGACTGCGGGGTGGGTGTCCTCACGGTTGTTCTGGGTCACCGGCGGCGGACCGGTTGCTCGCCTCATCCCGCAGGCTCCGCCTTTTACTCCTTAGCTACCGGTTTCACCTGTTATATCTTATTTAGAAGACCAGCGCACTCCTGATCAAAACAGGTATCCTGTCCTTGACAGTGACCAGGAAAGTTAACATGCACAGTATTAAAGTATTAATGCACCTGAAAGTGTGACCTGTTTTATTTCCTTCTGCATTCAGTAATTAACTGCATAGTTTTATGAGATGGGATATACTGGGTTTAGTATATTTTGTTCATTTACGCAGTTGCGTTATCTGCTTGATGTACTCCACCTGCGCAGAAAACAATGTCTTACAGCTGTCTGTAACTTGATGTGCATCTGAAATGGTCTGGAAGGTCCCATGCAAATTCTGTGCCTGCTTGCTTTTCTGCACGTAAGCAGCAAGTCATCAGCTTTGTACTTGTGCACATAATGGCACTTTCGCCTGTTGTAACTCGCTGGCCTTGGGCAAGCACCCCCCGCCTGTTCTCGCTGTCGGGCCCCTGACGTGAGCTGGGGGTACCTGTGAGCCAGGTGAATCTTTGGGGGCATCATGCTATGGAAACAGTAAAGAAACATCACCAAGGTTATTGCTGAAGGCTGACTAAATAAATGCCACGTTTGATGGCTACCTCTCCTGTCCCACAAATCCTGTTCTCACACTCAAGGGCCTTATCTACTGGGCCACTGAATCCTATTTATGTTCCACGTGTTTCTTCTTCCCTGTCAAGGCCACCAGTGTCCTCGTTCACAGCTGGTTTTGTCAGTAAGCCTTGACTGGGCTTTTTTTTGGTTATAGATGGATGTGAGCTGACTCAAGATCTGTGTCCACAATGCACCTTTTCCACCCTGGGTGACGCACCAATCCCTCAGGGGATTTGCCGTCTCGCCCATGACACTTTTCTAAGCTGAGTCACATCTGAACATATAACTGACCTTTCAGTGCAAATGGGAAGAAATTCATCCATCTACCAGCCGCTTATCTGGTGCCGGGTCACAGGGGCCTTTGGCAAAAGCCAACTTACAAAACACCAAATCACCAAACTGCATGGACAGCAGTAGGAAGCTGGCGGAAAATTGTGCAACACAGAGGAGACGTAGAAAGGCCACACGCACCCACACACGCACGGGTTTGTAATTATATCATTGTGGGGACTCTCCATTCATTTCTATGGGGAAAACTCTAAATGCTATATGATGACCTTAACCCCTACCCAGCCAGTAACCAAACAAAATACGAGATTCTTGGCATTTTTAGTTTTTTGATTGCATTCACAAATCTTTCTGGGGACCTGAAAAATGGTCCCCACAACTTCAGAATAATAGGTTTTTATTACATTGTAAGGGCCTTTTTTTTTTTTAACGTCAGAGTATTGTGGTCACCGTGCTTATTGTCAGAAAACCCTCCATCCCATGAAGACCCCTTCCCCCCACTAGGTTCAGGCATTTAAACTTGCTGTGGTGATACCATCTCCTCACAGTTTGCTCTCCTGCTCTTGTTTCCAAATTGCTTTGTCACTGTAAGTGTACTGCCGGCTAAAGATTGCTATTATCATGCAAGCGCAGCTGTGAAAAGGTTAGAGGGCATAGTTTATAGCGGGAGCAAGTGGAAGGAAGCTAATTGTTCACCTTTTTTCCACATAAAATGAAGTGCCGTGAGAAAGCCAGCGACACTCTGGCTTTTTGAAACCATATTTCTTATTAGATGCCCAGTTTTCCGGCGGACAAACCTGTTAACCGGACATGTTTGGAGCTGCGGCAACAAATGCAGTGGGCATGAACGTGTGTCAGTTACCAACCAATCGAGAATACTCAGGCTCATGCATCAGTCAATCAAGACCGGACCAGTAAGTTCCGCTGCAGTATCCACCAATCCTGACCACACTTCAATATTAATTCATATAATATTAATTAATTAATATAAATTTCCACAGGGAGCTCCACCACGCACGTACGTACTTGTTTATTAACTCTGCTTGTGTTGCAATACTTGTTTTGTAACATGGCACGCCTATTACTCTCTCTGATGGCACGCCTATTACTAACAATTATTCAGTTGTAAACAAACTTCTGTACCGTGTGTTCTTCTGAGTATTGATACGACTTGGTATTGGCTCTGCACCCCAGTGGGGGCCTGCTTCGAGGTAGCGTGCGAGCCCCCCTGCCTGGATTCACAATCCCCTCGCACCCCCCCACTGCTGTGTGAGCGTTAGCATTTCTGTTCGCCAGTGGAATGTGGCTGTGTGCTGTCACTGGGGAGACGGGGGGGGTGGGGGTAGGGTCCCATGGATGGGCACCTGGAATGTTGGTGGCTCAAACAAGCAGGGGCCCCGGCGGCTCACTGCCCCCCCCCCCCACCGGTTTTTAACTATATTATGTATAATCTATATAAATAAAGTGTATGGCTAAAGCTCTAAAA
>JAODLC010000140.1:27223649-27240824 GCA_026781145.1 Hippopotamyrus pictus | reverse complement strand
CCCCCCCCCCCCCCCCCCCCCCCCCCCCCGGCACCATCTTCCACATCAGTGCTATCGCTGCACTCCTCCTCTGCCTGCCTGCTGTCCTCTTTCGCCCATCCCTCCATCCGCCCTATCAGACAGCCTTCCCACCCCCCTACTGATTGTCACACCAACACTTTAATGCCACCATAAATATTTATATCAGCCTCCCCCACCCAACATCTGCACAGGCAGTTACGAATATTTGGGGCCGTCATGGTACCACACAAGCAGGAAATCAGCCGTCCGCTGGAGGATTTTCTGCTGTTTCTGTGATAGCGTTGGTTTTTAAACTCTACATCTCTTGTCGTGTCATACCTGCAGAAGCATCTGAGATGGCTGTGTTCGGTTTGGTTACATACAGAGCTCCTCTAACACCCACACCTGTCTAGATTTGACAGAGCCCCCCGCACCCCCCCCGGCACTGTCCTCTGAGTTCACCTAGCCGCTTCGTTAGTCAGCAGGTGTAGTGCACAGCCTGCGATTCACGTTTTAAGGGTGAGGCGCCTGTTTGCGCCTTTGTTCTCCTGCTGCTGCCAGGCCCTCGAGTGCATGTCCAGAAGCCCCGCCCACTCCTGACCTGTGCATGTTTTCTGATAGGTGGAGAGCCAACAGTGGGCGGGGCTTCATACATGTTAGTGGCAACAGAGCGAATGTACAGATGTGCACGTGTTTGGTAAGGTGGCTGGGGTGCGGTGGGGTGAGGGGTGGGGGCAGCGCTAGGCAGAGTTAACCCCATTCCGGCCTAGCTTGCTCTACACTCACTTTACTTCCCAATTTGCATTTTAACTGCTCAAACAGGTCTGGGCCAGCAGAGCAGACGGCCTGCCCCCCCAGCACCCCTACCTCCCCCCGCTGCTCCAGTGATGCCTGGCAACACGCAGCCTCCGAGGGCTGTCAAAAGCGAGCAGAAAAGAAAGGAAGGTCGAGTGAGCAGGAGCGTGTTGTGTTACCCTGTGCAGTCCTCCCAGAGACCTTCATGGGAACCACACTAGTATTTGTGTGCTAAAGGAGACAGGTGCTATTTCAGTGCCAGATGCTAAGGCTAATGCACAGCTTAGCCTTGGGGGGGGGGGCGTTCTCCAGCACCGGATGGGTGCAAACTCAGCCAACTGAGTGCCTCCAGGCTGCCTGTTGCTATATGAGACTCACGACAACCTGTGTCGAGGAATCAGTCTGAAAGCTTGGGTATCCTGTGACCCCAATGTTTGTCTTTATCTGCAGCACCTTCTCAGGCTCCAGACAGAAAGCTGGCTCTCTGTGTACCAGACCTACTGCTGCTTTAAAAAAAAGCCACTGGTCCAGAAGTCCAGGTCCGCCGTGTTGTTTTAAGCCGGCCAGCTCTGCCGTGGCACTTTGGAATGCCATCCTTCTGGCTCTGTTTCATCTCGCTTAAAGGCATTGGCTAGAATTTGCTGTGTTTTCTTCCTCTGCTGGCCTCGGAACACAGGAATGTGCTGAGCGCGGGTTCCGCTAATGCCACGCGTTCGCACTACACGCTAGTATGACATGCTAGCATCACATGCTAGCATTATACCCTCACACTACAGGCTAGTATGACATGCTAGCATTATACCCTCACACTACAGGCTAGTATGACATGCTAGCATCACATGCTAGCACTATACCCTCGCACTACACGCTAGTATGACATGCTAACGTCACATGCTAGCACTATACCCTCGCACTACACGCTAGTATGACATGCTAACATCACATGCTAACACTATATCCTTGCATTACACGCTAGTATGACATGCTAACGTCACATGCTAGCACTATATCCTCACATTACACGCTAATATGACATGTCAGCGCTGGACGCCACAGCCGCATCCCATTAGATGCTGTGGAAAGCACCCTGAACAATGGTGGTATCTGTGACCATACTAGTTGCCCCCCACCCCCCAGGTAGACATTTTTTCATGCTTTTCAGATTTCCAAGTCACTAGGCATGCATCACAAATAAAGTCAGGAGTGGCGTAGTCGTCAGCAACAGGGGGCTGGTTCCAGGTCTCCGGAGGTTCTAGGCTCTTGTACTCTAGAACTGAGTACCTGACTCTCCAATAAGGCATTCAACTTTATTCATGGGCGAAAAGTTTACACGACGTCAGCCAAGAACCCCTAAGTAGGTGCACAGAAATATATTTGAAACGAATGCAAATATATAACCAACCAATCAAAGTGATCCTTAAAAAGCAATCAAAGGTCCTTAAAATATGTAGCAGTGATGAACGAATATTTGACATATATTGGCGTTCCTCTCCATATATATAAGAGTTCCTCTCTCAGTTAAATGTTGTTTTTGAGCACAGGAAACTTTCTCAACAAATCATTGTTGTAATACAGGTCCGGCCAGGATCATGAAAGCAGCTCCCTGATGCGTGTCACTAATATGCGCAGCACACCTGCTGTGTCATAGTGCTGTTCTTCCACCACAAGGCCACACCCCCCTTGCCGCCCCCCCCCCCACTTGCCCCGGCAGTGCCAAACTGTGGTGCAAAAAGCCGTTATTTCATGCACAGTTTGCTGTTCCTCCAGTTCCTTTTTACTGCAGGGACAGAGGGTGTGCAGTGCAAGACCTGCAACCGCAGTGCCCCCCCCCCCACCACCACCACCTGACCTACCCCACTCCAATCTCTCCCCCTCAGTCCTGGGATGCCCTTGGCCACCAGCGGCTGTTAGCCGGCTCGTTATTGCAGTAACGGGCTCTGCAAAAAACAAGAAAGAAAAGCAAAACAAACAGATGTACAGCGCTTTGACAAATAAGCCAAGTTCACCTTGTGATTTAGGAGATATGCGGATGTACCCACAATGCTTTGCAAGTGTGCATATCCTCAATGCGGTGGGAACGCGTGCAGGGCTGTGGAGGTCTCCGCTGTTGACTTCTCCAGTCTGGTGCAGGTTGACATTTCGCCTGTAGCTGTTGGCTCTTTGTTTGTTTGCTCCATCCTGGTGTTTGGGCACCTGCAGTTCTGTATCAAACACTTTTTTTGGGGGGAGGGGGGGGTCTTTGTAACTTCAACACATTTCTGGGTCAGAAATGTTATCTCTTCTTTTCCTTCTTCTTCCCTTCGTTTCTTACCGACCTGAGAGCGATTGTCAGAGTGGTAGCACTTCAGTGGACAAGCCCAGCCCCCCACCCCCCACCTGAGAGAATCCTATACTTGGCCTGGACACGGATAGCCGAGGCTAAGGGATTACTTGCAGCACAGTCAGCCAATCACCTGGCGGAGAGGGGGAGTGGCCTCTGGGGTCAGCAAAAGGTCTGGCGACGGTGGCCTGCAGTCTCCACACCCGCCTCCCCCCTTGTGGTTGCAGTGCCTCCATTCTGTTGCTTAGCAACGAGCCATCTCCCGCTTGGCTTGCGGCCCATGGGTGTCAGGTGTCCCATCTCCTAAGCCTGGATTTGACTGCAGAACAAGGCCAGGTGAAGTGTTTCCTGCAGGTGTGAAATCCAGCCCGGCTACGAGCTATAGGCCATCATGCGGGATCCCATCTGCATGGCTGTGCTCCAGGACCCCGCAGGACCCCTCCCTCGAACCTGGTGCTCATCAATGCAGTCCCTTGACCACCATACTAGCCCCAACACATAGGATAATGTATATGTTCAGAAATGTTATGTACAATTAAAGTATACATATTTACGTGCTACATTCATGTTTTCACTGTATTTCCGTACAGTGCAGTATTATGTATTTCAGTGTTCTTTCTTACTCTGTTACTATGACCAGATTTTGTATAAATCAACTCAGTTGCATAAATCATTCTCATGGAAATGGCCAGCAAATATGAATCATCATCTTGCTATTATTCCTAATATTCCTATGAAAGGCTCTGAACATTTTTTCATTTGTCTTTCTGTGGGAAAAAGACAGGCGTGTCCATTGACCATCAGCCCAGGATGTTTCACGCATTACGCCTCCAAAGTGATTTCAGTAATTCGCACGATCGTTTCACATTCAGCAGAACTGTGTGTGTTATTCAAAATAATAATAAAAAAATAGTCTTACACCAGGAGAGAATATGACTGGACTGATTTATTTTTATGAAGCAAATGCATCCAAAGCAAAGTATTGATTTAGGCACCAGATAGAGCAGCATTTATAAAATGTCTACTAAGATATTAACTGAACATGAGAAAAAAATGTCTCAAAAAGGTTTTAAATTTCCTGTACCATGACACACAATAACAAATAGGAAGATAAACAGAACAAATTCAATCCATTTTATGAGTTTCTCATGGTATAATTATCCATTTTGCATGACTGATTATGCAGTGCGGGGCTGTGATCAGCCTGCAAGCTGGAACATCGGCAAATGCACATTTATACATCTATGGTGCATTTTCATTGGCACCAAGGCCTAAGCCATACCCGAGCCAAACCGCGACGAGACGGTCTTCCGTTGTAAATTATACGAGTCATAGCCAAGCTATACCCGCGCTGATATGGTCATGCTTACCAGCACGGCCAAAAGCATGACCAAATCTAAGCTGGTTGTGTCACCACCCTCTGATTGGTTATTAGTAGAACTATTGATGCATTCCCGATAACTCAGGACTTGGAAAATTTCCAACCTCCTTCTTGAAAAGGTGCCATAGAATGGCTTAATGGAATGGATTCGTAATGCAAATTTACGCAAGCTAATGCTGATTCTGCTAGCGTTTGATGCTAACATAAGAAAGAGATTCTCATAGACCTGCTAGCAGAATTTAGCACATAGTAACTCATGATGTACACCGTGTGAAATAAGTAAATGTGTCTCTTTGGTTTTATCTCACTCTCGTTCTCCAAACCCGGCAACGCCTTCACCAAGCCGACCCTTCTACAGTGGAAAATCGAAGCAAGCGGGAACCACTCTATAACTAGTGTCTCTTTGAGTTAGGGGTTGGATATGGCCTGGTTCCCGTATGCCGGTTGAAAAGCGGCCTTACACTTACACAGACTCAGACATATACTCACAATGACATACTGCGGGCAATATAGAAGCCCCTATCCACCCAAATTTGACGTCTTTTCGCCCTGAAAAGCAGAGGAAACCCACACAGATGTGAAGAAAACAGACAGGAAGACAGGAATGAACCTGACAGCTGCAGAGGTGCCAATCAGGGAGCCACCCTACCCTCCCCGTAAATATGATTCAAATAATTCCAAATTCAAGAGATTCTCCTTAATGTGAGGCCTTTTCATGCATATGAAGCCGCAAGTAGAAGTAAACAAGGACCAAAATGCTGACCGCAGCCATGCCTAAGAATATGTGAAACACCCGGAGCCTTCAGTCAGAGTTTCTCCTGCCCTCCTTTCTACTGCAACAGTGGCTAACCTTGCTTTTCTGCTTCTGGTCTGCATGAAAGTGTCCTTAAAGCAACAAGAAACGGGAGAGTAACGGAGCAGGACTGGCAGTTTGCAGACCTACAATAATCTTCTGCCGTTGTAGAAGAAACAGGGCAGGTGTTCCTCTGGGACCCCCAGCACAGATTCTCACTTTTGCTTCACGTTGAGTGGAAACTCAGTTTAGTGTGTGTGTTGGGGGTGGGGTGGGGGGAGAGGTAACACTGTTGCTCTGGCGATGAGATCGGACTATAAATACATTCGCGGCTTCCTTCCGGCCCTTGTTCACCCAATCAGAGGAGAAATCTCAAACATTTCTGAGGTTCTGTTCTCTTGGGTTCAGGGTTTGGGCCGGGGGGGATGGTTGCACTGTGTGGTTGCAGCTGGTAAACAATCTATTCCGGGAGGTTAGCAGGCCATCACCTTTAGTAGCAACGTGTGTTTGGTTGAGGTTGGGTTTCCAAAAAACAGTTACTCTCTGAACCGCTAACGAAAGCGTCACCTGGTTCCTAATTTCAGGGCGAGCGTTACGAGGAGGAGCTGGGCAGCCGCTCTGCCTTCGGGCAGCCTGCCACCCGCGTTCTGTCCCAGGGGGATCGCCATGGGTGAAGTATCTGCAGAGTTTTAGATGACCATTTCTGTGCAGCATACTGAGGGCGGAGTTCCCCGCGAATTTCCTTTAGAAACAGCCCTGGACTTTCACCAGATTTTACATCGAAAGCTGTAGTTGCGTTTTTACTTTTTTGACGTTTTGATGGTGTGATTTGTTCTGGGTTATCTGAGCTCAGAGCTAAATAGTGAGAAGGACCTTTACTTGCCAGGGCAGATATAAAAGAATAAAGGGATGAGGTCCTGTGTGTTTACGGACTTGGGAGACCGGGCAATCAATCGGGCAATCAATCAGGCAAAAACAGCCCCCATCCCCCCAACATGGCTGCTCAGCTTCAGCTGAACCCAGTGATCGATACGGCACCATGGTATTGTGATGGTAAATTCCTCCGGTCCTGGTAAAAAAGGGGAGGGGGCACTTCACCAGGGAAGCCCCTCCCACTTGGGGGCTGTTTGAATAAGTCCTGTCCCCGTAGTGAAATTACCCAGGAAATCACGCTCACTCATAAATAACGCCGGCTTCTGTTTCTGTCTTTGGTTTTTAATATGACTGCGGATTCCCTCTCTGTTCGATTTGCTTTTTGTGGCTCCCTCCCTGTGTGACCTATCTCCTGCCTTCACTGTGAGTGTGTGTAGCTGAGATTGGAAATCCTCAAGTGAAAATTTTTGGTTGACTTGGGCATTTTGAAAAGTCCAACCATCTATATATTTAGTTGGTTTTGTTTCTGTATCGACCGTGTTTGTAAGTGTGAAAAATACATATTAATGTGGAAAAGGTCCATTTAATTGGCAGCACAGTATTGTGACCCCACCCCTCTGAAATGATGGTTACTGTCTCACATCTGCTGTGTGTGTGTCTGTGTGTCTGTGTGTGTGTGTGTGTGTGTGTGTAGAGCATGTTCAGTTTCTCTGTTTTCCAAAAACATGTAATGAGGCAAACCCTCTTCTCTAAAATGTCCTGTGATGGACTGCCATCCTGTCCAGGCAGTACCCCAGTTTTTGCTCCAAGCTGCCTGGGGAGAGCCTCTAGTCCGGAAGTCCCAGCTAACAATTTTTGGTTACTGGAACGTTACAACTAACGTTCTCTAAAATGGATGGTTTTTGTAAAACTAACCACAGGAGAACCCTATGCTAACGTTACCTGATGTTCCATCTTTGCTGGGCCATCGTCCTGTACTGCCTAAGTGATTAGAAGATTGATAGATGGCAATTTAATGATTATAATCCCTTTATTAACTCGGAAATCTTTCTAGGGTAAGTCCGTAGAGTCTGTATGTGAAAGTGGGGCCCTTCTTTATGTTGAGGTTTCACTGTGGTCTGTGGCAGTCAAGTGGTTAGCTAGCCCTTATGCATCACAGCGAGGTTCTGATGCCGTGAATTGTTAACAAGAAATGTCACCCTGCAGGCAGAAGACAGCTGTGCTTTCTGTGCCACCTGAGCCCTACTGCTGTGTCACGCTGCCTCCCTGGACTCTCACCCCAAAGGCCCGGCTCTGAGACCTTGTCATGTGTCCCCACGGCGACCGGGGGGCGGGGCTACGGCTGGGAGGCAAGGCAAAGCAGGCAGTGAGGGCAACTTTGGATCATAGCTAGAGGAAAGGTCAGGTTTATAATGGCTCTAAGACTATAAATGGCATTGGTTTGGGGTTCGCCTGTACACTTGTTAAGATGCGTAATGCTGAAACACAGTAAACAGCTGTGATCTCTTCACTCTGTCCCTGCCAAATGGCTGCTGATTGTGTGAAGACGCGTCGCTGTCATTATTGCGATTTTATTTGTATTTTTCTCCCGGCTCCCTTGGGAGCACCTGCAGCAGTCAGTCCCATAGGCTGTAAACTGCACAGCGATTAAAGGAAGAACCGTTATACCAGGTCAACTCTTTGTTGTCATAGCGATCTGTCGATGTATAGACGGTTTCTGCAAAGGTCTTTGACCTTCAAAGGTTTCTCCGCTTATTTCCTGCTTTGACTTCCCTATCATTCACTAATGGACTAAAGCCACACTCAATCACGACTAAAGAGCTGACATTTACAGGTGTTACAGTTAGCTGTTCAAACACGATATTTCTTACATGAAATTCATATGATAAGTATCGCTCTCTCGTTATGCCTAAACATACCAAAACCTCTGTGAGGTGGTGTCTTACTTTATAAAAACATCTCAGACAGTTTAAGGTTTCTTGATTCTTGAATGGGGTCTCATCAGACTTCCGAGTGGAGGTTCTGCATTACTGTGGAAACACCCTTGTGGAAGTTCCGAGTTTCATAGAAGTAACGAGTGAGAGTTCATTATTACAAATATGAATGAACTGTAGCCTAAAGTAAAAGTAGTTGGTGATTTCTTGAATCAAACGGGGCTCTACTGGAGACACAGACGGGCATTGTGTCACGCCCGGCTCGTCCAATCCTCCTGTGTGCCACGCCCCCTCGTTAACTTCGTGTGAAATTCCAATGTTACCAGTTGTTTCTTGCTATTTCCATTAAGTCCTGTGTACTTAAGTCCAGGTCAGAGTACATTTCCCCAGTCTTGTCACTGAAGTCAAACGTTACTGAAGTCTGCCGTCTGTCTATGTGCCTCGCTTTGTTGTTTTTCCCCCAAATAAACCCCTTGTTTCTGATCCCTCATCTCCCTGTTCCTGCTTCCACGATCTCAGTCATGACATTTTAGGTATTGCATCAATGTGCAGGTAGGGGAGAAGGATAGCGGGTGTAGACCATGAAGACTGCAAGTTGTGTTGGACAGACATTCATATAAGAACAAATGAGGGGGCGGCGTGGTGGCTCACTGGGATGTTGGTTTGAATTCCCACCTGTTCTGTGGACTGTGCATGTTTTCATCATGTTATGCATGAGGGTACTCCAGTGTCCTCCAGCCATCCAAAGACATGGCTTCAGGTGAACTGGCACGTCTGAATTGCCCGTGGTGTGTGTCTGTCTGTCTGTGCCACTTGATGCGTTGGCATCGCATCCTCCCTTGCGCTCTATCCTGCCTGGTGCAGGTTCCAGACCCCCTCTGTCACCCTGTACTGAATGAAGATATTGGAAGCTGGATGAATACAATAAGCACTATGCTGTCCATGTCGTGGCATCTTAATGTTCAGAAAGCTATTAACTTCCACTGCCATCCCCAAAGCCAGAGGTCCTTTCAGGGTGAGGAGTACCCACACAGGGCCTGCTCTGAGGGCTAGAGACTCGCACTTGCCAGCATTTACCTGCTGTCTGTCTGCCAGCGTGACCTGGAATTCAGGCATCCGGAGCGGATGAAGACGGGCATGTGCGCTGGGGGGGAAGCGGGGGGTGTGAGGCAGCCCGCGAGGTGGGCCGCAAGAGTGCTGACATTAAGGACGGCCCATGAATCATTTATTGCCTGCCAGCCCAGTGAGGTGGCAGCACTTGAATAATTAGCAGCAACTCTGTCACACATTTATGTGGAGTGGGGGGGGGATGGGTGGAAAATGTGGGGCATGGTGGTATGGGGGAGTCATGGGCAGTGCTTGGCTTGATTACCGAGCATCTCAGCACGAGGTGGGGCAAAATGAATCAGATGGTTCTGTGGGGCTCAGTGTGCTTCAGCTGGCTGGCAGCTCCTGATATGCACGCCGCAACGTAGCTGATGGCCTCTCCGGCAAGTCCATCCAGGTGGCGGTCACATGGTCCCTAAGCCTCATACCCCGGGGTGTCCCTCGGCCCACTCGCACGCACACACAGCTCCTCCGCTCAGCCGTGTGAGGCGACAGGCCTTATTTAATGCCGGTGAATTAGTCACGGTCGCACTACCTGTACATAGGGGCAGCTGCGCAGAAAGATAACCTTCGTTCGAGATATCTCTGCGATCGCAGCCTCGGGGGAGGGGTCATCGCTCAAACGTAAGGCTCGAAAGAAATGCAGCACTCGGTGCGAATGGACTTCAGACCAAGGGGGTGTGTTAGCGGCGCTAGGCTAACGGCGGGATTTGTGGCCTTAGCGGGATTTAACGCGGCAGCGTTTGCTCTTGTTTTGCTGGTGCCCAGGAAGGCGCTCTGGTGTCCTGGGCTTCCACGGGGCGTGCTGTTGTGTCCTGCGTGCACCTTGGCCCAAGCTCCCTCCCATGTTTGCTGAGCTAAGCCTTGTATCATCTTACAGGGACACGTGTAGGCGCGTGTTGGCTTGACCATGCAAATGTGTCTCCTCTGCTCTTTGTCCAGGCTGAGGAGCAGGATGGGATCAGAACAAAGGCAGGTGTGCCCTGAGATGAAGGCCAACTCCACCATTGTCCCCCTGAATCTCAATCAACACATTTAAAATGTAAATATATTTCAGATCGGCTTCGCAAAGATATTGCTTCATTCCCTTTTCATCTGACGAGGAATATTAATCATTTTTTGCTGTTTATTGCTGCTTCTAACAATTCGATGATTCTAGCAGCGTTACGTATGAAAGATTACCAGTCACGCTGATGTTTCCTGGCAATGAATGCCAGCATAAGAGACACATTGGAGGGAAGGCTCAGGGGAAATCACGTCAAATAAATCACGGCAAAGTCTGCCTGAGTCCATCTCCGCATGTTTTCGCTCATGTGACCACCCACCCCCATATGCACACGGGATGCTCAGGGACAGCCGAGTCATGATGATGGGTGCACCCCCCCCCCACCCAGGAGGAGTGCGGCCCTGGTGGTGGGCAGCTGCGCTCCCTGCGTCCTGTTTTTCCTGTCACCCACATGCCGGTGTCATTGTCCCCAGGAAGCTGTGGGAGACGTAAGATGTGATTGGCGTCCGGGGAGGAGGGACGGGTGTCTAGGCTCTCAAATACGGGAGAGATGCCACACCCCCCCCCCCCCCAATTACCACAGGTTTTCATCCCCAAGTCAGCCAGATAGCCTGAGCGCTCTGATAGCAAGGGGCATGCTGTTCTGGGTGGGGGGGATTGCAGTTTGGGTGGGGGCCCCTTTGTCTTATCTCTAGCTCAGCATGATTCCACCCAATGCAGTATGCAAAGTAGATGGAGGATTGGCCTTTACCCTGAGTGTGTGTGTGTGTGTGTGTGGATTATGTTTGTATTACATTGTGTGTAATACAATGCAATAAAAACCTGTTATTTTAATGATGTGGGGACACTTTTTTAGGTCACCACAATGATAAAATTAAATAAACTAAAAATGCCAAAAGTCTTTTATTTTGTTATGTTGTTTGGTTATTTACTGTTAAGGTTAGGGCTGGGTAGGGGTTAAGGTCGTCATGTTGGGATTGGAGTTTTCCCATAGAAATGAATGGAGAGTCCCCACAAAGATATAATTACAAACCTCTGTGTGTGTGTGTGTATCTGTGGGTGCCTATGTGAAAGTGTATGTTCTCCAGTGAATACTGTGGGGACATTCCCAAACGACATTTCCTTTTTCGCTGGCAAATAGAGTCAAAGAAACGTTATCAATTTTCGTCTGTTTTTTGAGTTTTGGTGGTTTGGGGTTAGGGATCAGTTATTGCAGTAAAGCCAGACTTGATAGAAAGTCCCCGCAAATTCGGCCTCGTTCGTGTGTGTGTGTGTGTGTGTGTGTCAAGCTCGTTACTTGATGCTTCGCAGTCAAGGCTTGGTGCCATAACAGCCTCAGCCCTTCCTGCCGCAGGTTTGCATGGAACCTTCCAATGCAGCAATAAACTGGGATATTCCAGGATCATACCTGTCACAGATGCTCAGGTCAGGATGGTGAGCAGAGATACACGGGGTGGGGGCTGGGGGAGGGAATGGGGAAATTATTTGGACACGGGAGTGTAGGTGGGATTAACAAAACGGGAGAGGAGCGGAAATTAAGAGCAGTCATTTTCTCCTCGGTACAAAGGGAACACAGAGGAAATCAAAGTGGGTGTCAGGCTGTTGAGTGTGAAAGGTCTCAGGAGAATAAGCAGGAGCCCCCTTCATATTGCTGGTAATTAGGCACCAGTGACTCATCACCCGAACCCCACCCCCCACCCCCCGGGACATCTGCACCCCCGTGTCATAGAAAATAGTCCATAAGAAAATTACCTGAAATCATCGGTCTTCATATTTTTCAATAATGTGCAGAGATATGTCATAGATATGTATAACTAAGGTTTTGTGTTGGTTTGGTTGCTCAGGGTACAGCACAGAGTCATGAGTGCAATAGCCAGGCTGGGCCTCGTCCTGTGGTGCAGCTTCTGTACCTGTGCCTGTGGGGGCTGCATGCCCTGCGACGCAAGTCCTGCGCCTGTGTGTTTGGGGGCCACATGCCCTGCTGTGCAGGTCCAGTGCGTGTGGCGGCCGCATGCCCTGCGTCGCAGGTCCCTGTGCCTTCGCATGTGGGTGGGGGGCGCGTGCTCTGTGTGGGCTCCTTTCTTCCGGAGACCCGCTCTCCTCTCGCAGCCCAAAAACAGGCAGTTATGTCAGTTTGTGTTTCTAAATTTTCCGTGGTGCAAGAGTGTGCGCCCTGCGATGGTGTGGCATCCTGTCCAGGGTGTTCCCTGCCCCAGAGATTCCTGGGACGGGCTCTATGCTCACCACGACTGTGTGCTGGATAAGCAGCTGAAGAATCTACGTGGCTAAAGAAGGAACGGTAAATACGCCCACCATCTGTGTATATTACGGGTAAAATATATGGCGGGAAATCCAGGTGGACGTTAGTTTGAGGAGGAAATGTAAGCACCGAAGTAATTATAGATCAGAAATAAAACATCTAATGGGATGTTTTCACTTTTCTCTTTTAAAGAGGCAGGCCCGTCCCTCCCCCCCATGCCCCTCCCCCTCTGCAGGAGAAGAAACAACACGAGGCCCCAGGAAAAGGCATCCAGTCTGCAGACAGACACAGCGGGGCGTCTGGGCCAGGGGTGCGGCTATGGGTGCACGCGCTGCATTCCATCCTCGTCACGCCCTGAACCCGCGCAAAGCAGCCTGCAGACGCGGGCGTGTCCGACGAGTCACCTGGGCCCAGCGGGCTGGTGTCGCCTCGCCCAAATAATGGGGGGGCTTGACTCAAAACAGGAGGCGTGGCTGAGGGGAGAACGGGCTGCTGGGATTGAGGAACTGAAAGCATGTGCCGCATTGGAAGCCATGGGAGCCTTACCTGCTCTACGGGGGACATTTAAAGGAAGCCTGTGATGAGACTGTTTTGTCATGGAAAAGCACTTCTGGAGTGAAAGAGAGGTGAAACACGATTGCAATTCTCAGAGCTACCCTTCAAAACAGGAGTTAAATTACCTTCCTTAGCTAAAAAACACATTTAAAATATCTAAAAAAAAAACCAGCAATAATGAACTGGATATATCTACAACATTCATATATTGAAGAAACTGGGCTACGTGACAGATCTAAATATTTCATGGTCCTTAAGTTATTATAAAAAAATGGGTACAAGAAGCAAAGTTTAAATTGCCTGAGATTTATTCCTGGAACTGAAAAATTGATTAATTTGCCCGTTCTTGCCTGAGGGACAGGGTGTAAGTGTCCTGTGAGTGAGCAATGACAATACACTAGGCAGGGGGGGGGGGCCGTGAGCGTGACGAGGCGTAGCCGAGCCGGGGCGATCATCACGTCTTGGCTATGGAACGAGCGGCGTCTGTGTGGAAGAGCGTTGCTGTGACTGTGCGTCCGTAGGTGTGGGATGACGAAGAGGCAGCATGCACTCTGTGCTCTGCTGCTTCAGGTTAGAATTTTGCCGCTTGAAGATCCACAAGTAAAACTCACTCTTGTTCCCTAGAGCCAGTTACCGGCACTTTCGGGTAAAATTCTGTATTTTGCTGTGAGTTACGTAAGTCCTGTTGGACGGAAGCATCTCCGATTACGCTAAACTGAAATTGTTGTCTAGTGCAGCAGTGCAGGCCGAAGAGATTTGTGCTCCGTGAGCTTTGAGAGGGGTTGGGGAAAGGGGGAAGAGAGGAGAAAGGAAAAGAGACAATGTGGACAGAGTATGGAGGATAACCAGAGACGGAGGGAGTAGAAGTGGAAGCCACATGACAAAGACATCACTATCCAACTTGCGGTTACTGTTTGACAACGACTAACGTGGATCATGGCTGATTTAAATTCTGACAACTTCATAGGGAAATGGACCGGGTACACAAAGACCACATTATCACCAGGGATCAAGGCCCTCAGCAGCATCTCTGCTGATGTCCTGGAGCGTTTCATTGCGTCTGAGTTTATGCTGAGGATTGCCTGCCCTCGAAACCCTGTGGTCGACTTTCGTGTTGAATGCTGGTGCACTGGGGTCTTTACCAGCAGTGTTGCAAAAGACAGGGGCTCCTCCGTCGGTATCCCAGGAGATCTTCCTCTGCATGAGGATTCAACACGCAGCACATTTTAAAATACTGTGCAGGATGCCAGAAATTTTTATGAATAGACAGTATGGCAGCAATTAGGTGCTTCTCCAGAAAAGGGCAGGCAATGTGGAAAGCGAAGATCTTTCAAATGATTCCAAGAGATACAGAACACTCAGGACAATATGATGCTTGGAAGAGATTCTGGTCAGTGTGGTTCAGTGGTTTAACTGAACTTAAAGGACAGTTAGAGCTGCAGAATGTCTAATCTTGATTTAATAACCAGATAAAGTTTCCTATCAGCCACATGTTTGTGAAGGTGAACTGTGTCCTATGGATGCTAATTTTAAGCAACGGGCTATAGAAAGAAAAGAGCATTAGCCTTGGCACTGAGCCATGCAGAACACCGGGTATTACATTTGGCAGAGTTAATAAAATTCAGAACATCAACTGTGCTGATATTTTATGACAGAGGAAATCCTATGGAAAGCTGACGATTTAAACCGATTCTATACAATTTGTGGAAGGCGGATGAAAGCAAAAGATAGCTATTAACAAAGTTAATGATGAGACATTTACCACCATATTTGGGAGGCACGGGAAGTGCTGTTTGCTAGGGCGGTACTACTCTGACTTTGACAATAGGATTATTTAAAAGAAGGGGTAAGATAAGCTCAGGTCTAAACGGCTTAGGGTAGATGTCAGAAAAAAATGCTGTCATAGTTGTAGAGTTCTGTACTTTGTCACTGAGGTTATTTTAAGATCCCGGCAGCACATTACACAGATGACAAAAGCTTCCTATGAAGTAAAAAGGAGCCTTTAAAATGACGTCTAACTTGATTTAGTCGCAGAAAGGAAGAAGAACAGATCTTCGTACCTCCACAAGCATTTGATTCAGGCAGTCAGCCAAGCCCACAGAGGACAATACAGCAGAACAGCTAACCAGGCACTGGGGGAAGAAGAGAGCATGTTTCAGGAACAAAGGGAACATACTGGACGTTCTCGCTTGATAGAATGGATCTATTACGAAAATCATTTAGCTTGCATTCTTTGCAGAGCACGCCGAGGTCAAAGTTCTACAAAGTGTTCACAGGAGAGAACATGAGAATTGATTTAAAAAAAAAAAAAAAACACACTCTTTTACCATTAACTTGTATGACATTTGCCCTCATTCAATTTTTTTTCCCCCTAGATTTTTCTATAAATTGGAATAGTACACATTGGGAATATTGATAATTTTTCATTTTTAATATCATTTTTCCTTTTAGCTATAGATACTTATGCTTCTTTTTCTACGTTTCTATGCAACCTGGATATATCTGCAAAAAAAGTTTGGATGGGTCCTTTCCTCGTGGGTGACAGCATGTTCCCCCAGGTCTGGACCGGCACATTTCCGGGTGTCGAGTCCTGAGAAGCACTGGCCAGAGGGCTGGGTCAGAACGCTGGCTTTCAGATCAATAAAAGCAAGAGCCCTTTGCCTCTTCCCATTGTCTCACGACCCACTCAGACATTTCAGGAAGCTCTACTGAAGCACAACAATTCAAGGCAGGAAGAGGAGAGAGGAGTGATTAGCGGCCTTCTGTCTCACCCCCCACCCCACCCACCAGGACCCCTTAAGCCGATTCACTTGAGGTGGGTCATTGTTTACGTTTTGTTTCCATTGCAGCAGCCGGGGAGACATCAGGCATAAGTGCTAGGCAGCATGTGACTGGTACAGCCTTGTGTGTCAGCTGGAGCTGCCCCCCCATCCTCTACAATTGCCATCTAATGTAGCTGTGCCTGTGTGTGACTAGGGGGGGGGTCATGTATGGCGTGCCACAGCTGCTCCTGTCACCACACCTTCTGCCGTTGGACCGACGCTAACCACTCCGCCCTCCCTCTCAGCTCCATCTTTTGTAAGGGAAAACTCAGAGATATTTAACGTCACACATAACTTGCGACCATAATAATTAAAGCCAATCTCTGTTTATTGCAACGGGCGCCTGTTGTTCTGAGGATGAAATGACACATCGTACAGTATTGTTTTCCTTGTTATGGCTACTTCAGCTGCTCTTGGCCCCAATATAAGTGAATAATCTCTTTATCCGTCTTCCATTACCCCTTATGCAGTTCAGGTTGAGTGTGAGACGCTAGGCTGTCTCAGGCAGCACAGACACCAGGGCGGATATGAAGCACGCCAGTCCATCGTCAGACACCGGCTCACCAAACCACATGAATTGTGCGGTAAGGAAGAAAGTGGAGCACCTAAAGGAAGCCTGCAAAAAATGCACGAACTCCACAAACACTGAGCAAGGGACACTATTCAAACCAGCCCCTGTTTTGCTCTGAGGCTACGGAGCTAATTGCTAAGTCATGTTGGTGGAATTATATCCACCATTACAACAATCCCAGGAATTGCTGCACTGACTCCAATATTATGATTATTGAGCATAAAATCAGCAAGGACTGGCAAATCCAGAGGCGGAAAGGTATTTGAAGCAGCTGTGGGAACCTCGGATACAGAGCGGCTTCAGTCTGAGAGTTCTCATTCTCTGCAGTGCTAAACTATACATCGGCCACTGGGGGTTTTGACTCGTCTGTCACAGCACAAAGTCACAGACCCTGTGAAAGGTTACCAGAGGCGTCGCTAGAGAAAAGTGCTGAATGTCATCCGAGCAGATCGCCCTGCTTTCTACATTCTGTAATCCGTAGAAGGGATGCCAAGAGACAATGGTGCATCCCGGATAGAGGAGCTGCCAGCAACTGCACCTCTTCTACAGCATTCTCAGCAGGGGGGTTGATATTGACTGTCACACGTTCCATTTGGACCTCTTTCCCTGAAGCGGCTTGGGACCATTGTGGAGAATCAGGGCTCCACATATATGTGTGTGTGTGTGGGGGGGGGGGGGGTAGGGTTTCCATAGATCATATTTGAGGACCAAAATGTCTCCAAAGTGAGGTAAACCCTGAAATTTCCTTACTTCTGGGG
>JAODLC010000140.1:27170909-27203517 GCA_026781145.1 Hippopotamyrus pictus | reverse complement strand
TCTCCACCCCCTATCTCTCTGACTCCCAGCTTCCTCTTCTTGCCTAAGCATCTGAGGCGACTTCGGAATGTTCCCCTTGTCCCACCAGCAGGCGGAGTTTGACCCGATTATTTTTTTAAACAACATAACAACAACAAGGCCCAAAAATGCAGGGCCAAGTATGACCCGAATTATTGGCAACACCGCCAATACCGTATGTCATGTGTATGTGTTGTGAGGGCCCTTAATGCCCCAGTGCAGGCACAGACAGGGGCCCTAACATTCTAATGGGGACACAGACAGGGGCCCTAATGTTCTAGTGGGGACACAGACAGGGGCACTAATGCTCTAGTGGGGACACAGACAGGGGCCCTAACGCTCTAGTGGGGACACAGACGGGGACCCTAACGCTCTAGTGGGGACACAGACGGGGACCCTAACGCTCTAGTGGGGACACAGACGGGGACCCTAACGCTCTAGTGGGGACACAGACAGGGGACTTAGCACCCCAGTACGGACACAAACACAGACAGGGACACAGACACAGACACAAACAGGGGCCCCGGATGCCCCAGTACAGACACAGACAGGGGCCCTAGCACCCAGTGAGCCTCGGTCTCATACTGCAGTCACAGAGGTGTCTGCCTGATTACTGGCACATAATTGCATTACATGGCACCTTAGCTCAGGATCTCAGCAAGCATTTTTGCTCCCCTTCCAAACGGAGGTGCAGTGTGCCGTCACTGCACCCAAACAGGGGCGCCATCTGGCCGTGTTTCGCGGGCGGGCGGGGCCCACTTGTGCCCCCTCATTACCCTGCTTATTTGCTGAGCTACGCCCTGCTTGTATTACTGTTGTTTAAGGTTTTTCCCACTCGTGTAGTTGGGCACCCTCCCAAAACAACCCCCCCCCCACCCACCCATGAGGACTTGCAGCCCAGCGGGCCGCTCCGCTGCATGACGGGGGGGGGGGGGAGGTCACCAATGCTCCCCTTCACTGCCGTCAGAGCTCTTGTCTACTCGCTTTTTCCTGTTGAGCCGCGATGTCACAGTGAGATAAAATGTTAGACCTAACGGGGGAGCTACCTGAAAGATAAACATGCTGGCGAGGCGGTTTAAATATAGCAAACGGGACACTTTATTTGCTGGGAGTTTTTCTCAGGTATCTGGAATATGGTGCTTTTGTTTACTGGAATTTCAAGTAACCGCTACATTTTATTAACAGGAAAGGGAGAATACACTGGCTATTGCACTTTGAAAAAATATGTTCAGCCCAACTGTAGGGATATGGGTCACGGGATTGATCTGAGGATGAGGGGGTGCGGCGGGGGCTTGCAGTTATACCTATCAGATGGGGAACTCTCTCTCATGGCGACACGTGGCCTTCGGGGGGGGGGGGAGCATTGTCCTTGGGGCCGTCAGAGGAGCAGCTCAATAAGAATCTGTCCCAGCAGAGCAGCAACCGGAGGGTGAAGGTCAGCATGTCACACTGCGGTGGCTGGGAAGCAGGGGGACCCCCCCCCCCCCCCAAGAAGGAGACATAAATACGCACAAACGGGCACGTCATCCTCACCAAAACCCAGGTTTAATCATCCACACAAACACACACACACACACAGATTACGTATCAGTATCTTTGTGGGGACCAAAAAGGTGGTCTACGTTAAAATAATAGGTTTTGGTCCCCATAATGTAATATATACACAACCACACGCACACACAGGTTTGTAACTATATCTTTGTGGGGACTCGCCATTCATTTCTATGGGGAGAACTCTAATCGCAGCATTACACCCTTAACCCCTACCCAGCCCTAACCTTAACCGTAAGTAACAAAACTAAATACGAGACTTTTGGCATTTCTAGTTTTTTTTTTATTGCATTCACAGATCTGAAAAATATCAAAATAACAGGTTTTCTCACATTGTGGGGGGGCATTTGGTCCCCACAAAGTAATATAAACCTAATCCACACACACACACACACACACACACACACACACACTACTAACCTCCCAAGGGCTTATTCTTGCAAAATGTTTTCATGGCACTTCCTAGAAACGTAGGCCGCTCCTGAACATGGGCCTTCAGAGGAAGTGAGTGGCTCAGGCCTCAGGGCAAACACCTTCCAGCCCCCAAACCCTGCTCCGCTCACCTGCCCCCTACCCGCAAGGTCCTGACAGAAATCCATACCTAACTTAGCTGCTCCCCCCCCTCCCCCGACTCCCACCTTCACACAAAGATACTTATATTTATTTTCTGAACCTGCCGTCAGTGGCCCCGTTTTTCTGCCTACAACGGCGTGCCGGGTTACGTAACGAACAATTACGCAACGGGCAGCAGGCAGGCCGGCCGCAAGCATGTCCTCACAAGGACACTTCATGCAGCGGGGGGGGCCTGGGGGAGTGGTGGTGGTCTGAGAGATAAAGAAAGAAGGACAAGTGACGAGGGGGAGACAGGTAGGGAGAGCTGGAGGCACTGAGAAGACAGATGAAAAGAAAAGCGGAACAGAGGTGTCATGGCGACTGATCTTCATCTAATTAACGATGCTTGCCGTTGTCTGATGCCTACACCTCCAGCCACTCTCTTTACTGTACGTGATGCTCCGATTGGTGTCCAGCCATGTGCAGTTAGAGGCCACTCCCCCACCCCAGATGAAGACACCCCGGGGGGCAGACGTCATAACCCCCAGAAAGCACCACCCACCGCACCCGGGGGTGAGGCAGAGCCATGGGCTCGGTCACACTGCTCTCAGCTCACTGCCAAATGACACAATCAGCTACCAACCGCCCGAAACCCCACTGTAACCCAGGAGTCAGAAAACCAGCCAATTCTGGGTACAGACAAGTGTGTTGTGACCTAATTAAGAGCTTCGCAACTGAAGCCATAGAAACCGTGTCAGATAAGTAGATGCTAGTTTTGCCTCAAGCTGCGTAACATTACAGAGCCACAGGAAGCAGTCTGCAGAGTGACAGGGGGTGTTAGGAGAGCAAAGACGTGACGTTTAACACCAGTGTTCCTCCGCAGTCTGTGTTCTGTGTAGAACGACCCCTTTCCAGAAGTTCCTGACACGAGGTCAGAGTTCACAGAAAAATGGCCCATTTTGAAAACATGGAACAAAGGGTTTCATCGCTTCGAATATCTCAGTATCAAAAGCCAAAATGGCTCATATTTCGGCAGCGTGGTGGTTGCAGCCACAAACTCATAAGCTGCTGCTCCAAGCTGCAGGGCACTAAACCTAAAAAGATCCATCTGTGCATTTTTATTTTACCTATAAAGTCCAATAAAATATAGTTATTACAGTTAACTTTCAATAGACATATTTCAGCACACATATTTGAAGCAAATTTGCAATTTTCAATGAAGCGTAAAGAAAGATGTTTGAGGGCGATGTTTCAGAGCAGTTGAGCAGCCTTGGTGACCCCAGTGATCCCTGTGGACGAGCAGAGATGACCTGGGTGTGTCTATCCTCATCAGCAGCGCACACAGCACCCCCACAAAGCAGCTAATCTATAGCAGCATACATTCCCATTAAGGGCTGGACTGGGGTCCCACGTGTGGGACGATGTGAGACTCAGAGTTTAGCGTGTGTTCTTAATTAGAGACTCCCCTTAATTTTCTACCCTGTACCAAATAAAGTGGCACCTTTGTCAGCAAAAATGCCCCCCTCTCCCCCACAGGAGGGCAAGGAGTGGCCTCTCTTCCAGCTCTCCATGCAGATGGGTGAGTCTGGGCCCTCGATGGTGCCGTCTCTGGCGGGGCAGTGAACTAGCTCTGAGAAGGGCCCCCCCACCCTCGCAAATGTCAGCCACGCTCTCTTAATCGAATCGGAGAAATGTCAGTCCGGGGATGGCGGGGAGGGGGGAATATAAGCACAAGCATGTGGAATATCCAATCCTATCCAATCCTGGTTGAATTACCAGCTGGCCAGTAACACCAGTAAAACCAATCCTGCTTAATCAGTTGTATCATTTACATGTCATTTGCGCGGTACCATAGCAATAAAGCATATTATATCTGTGCTGTGACTTGGTCTGACCAGTGAGCCGTCCTACCTAGAGGGGCAAATTCACAGCCAGGGGGCGCTATTTAGCATCCGGCCTGGAACCCTGAAGTACCATAAGAGTGGGGGCAGGGTGGGTGGGTGTCGCAGTCAAGTAACCGCACTGAACGTCACTGAGGGGTTTTGGGTGCAGTGTGAAGGGAAGAGGAGGCTGCTGTTGTACCCTTGGAGATGTTTATCTACACAGCTGCATAAATGGCTGTAACTGCAAGCTGCCTGAGTCACATTAAATGAGGCACCATAGCAACACAATAAGCGTATTGGTGACAGCCGTTCACTGCACTGCACCAGCGATTGCTTTGGTCTGAACGAAATGCTCGGGTTGAATAGCATTCAGAATTTGGGCACTGTGGTTATTGTTACATTCCATCTGTGGAGGCTCCCCATGCCTCCCCCAGCCCCATAAAGACCTCTGAAAGCTTCCCCTCTGGGGTCTGCAGGGCCTTCATCCAACTCCTAGGATCAAATTTCACTCAAAAAAAAACTGAAGAAGCACAAACTCGTATTTGCTTACCGGTGCATGCTGAGTTCCAGTTTTGCCTTCGACTCAACACTCTGCCTGACGACATTTTAATCTTCAGCTCTTATGCAGAACATCGTAAAAATGTAAAACATGTCATTTGCTATCACTTAGTTGACCCATACAAATACCCTGTGGACATTTTACTGTACATTTCTCTTTTTCCGTCTTCCCTAACGTATTGCCATAACTATTACTGCAAAACTTAATATATGAGCATAACCAAAAAAAAATTAAAAATCTCAATATTATCACGCCAGACTGCTGTTTTGACGAATACACTACTTTATTGTATACAGTCTCATATAAGTAAATGACAATGTAGTCCGTGTTCTGATTTTGACTGATTTCTCTGAAGACTGAGGAATTTTTGATGACGGTCTTCAGATGATCTCACCCTGCGTTTCGGGTCAAAGGTCACACCGGATGCACTTCAGTAGATGGTTAGTTTCTGTTCCTTTTCTTCCAAGCAGCCCCCTCCCAGCACCATTACCCAACCCCCGGCCCCCCACCCCTGCTGGGGAGACCCAGGGCTCCCCCGAACACAGTCAGCGCTGGTATGACACATCAATGTTGGGAAAAGCCTGAATTTTTGGGACGTAGCGTCACCAGCCGGGTTTTCACGCAGCGACACGCTGCGTTCTGGTGTGTTCTCCTCACGGTGTCGGCCATTTTGGCTCCTTCCCTGCATTCCTGCTCACCGTTTCCCATGGTCTGGCTGCTCAAACAGGAGTGTCACTGTTAGCACATCAGTGTGGCAGGAGAGGCCGTCCTCCTCGGCCCATTCCCATTGGCCCTATGGCACCCCAAGTCCCTCCCCAAACATTTCTTGACCCAATCCATCCCCACATTGGACAGTTCCAAGACAATGTTGCGCTCCCTCAGCAGGTCTTAACCCAGAGGTCATGGCTGTTAAGTACTGTAACGTTTATTAATGCTATTAGCCTCTGTCTATGTGAGTGCAGAGGGATACCTAGAAATTGTAGGCACACTGAACAAATGTCACCTTACGTAAAATTTTATATTTTCAAGAGTCTCTCTGAACTGCTGCGTCCCTTGAAACTGTCAAGGTATCCATCCCCCTCAGATGCAACCGTGTGATTATCCTTTATGTCCACATTTGTGTGTGTGTGTGTGTGTGTGTGTGTTGAATGTGTATATGTGTCTGCATGTGTGTGTGCACATGTATGTGCGTGAGTGGGTCAGATATACATTACATTGTCTGGACCAAATACCCCCAGAATCTGATAAAAACCTGTTATTTTGACGTTGTTTTGGTCCCCACAAGGGGAAATTCAATTTTATAAAAATCTGTGACTGCAGCCAAAAAGCTAAAAGTTTTGTATTTTGTTTGGTTACTTATGGTTAGGGTTAGGGCTGGGTAGGGGTTACGGTTGTCATTGTTGGGATTAGGGTTTTGCCCTTAGAAATGAATGGACGGTCCCCACAAAGATATGAGTACAGGTCTGTGTGTGTGTGTGTGTGTGTATGCGTGTGTGTGTGTGAGTGCCCTTAGCTGCCACCAGCTGACCTTAATCCTCTCTCCCCTGCCCGAGCCCCCGTAAGGCCACATTAACTTGGTTCCCAGGTAATCCCTGGCAATGTGATGGATTGAGGATGTGCCTCTTGGACCTTTTAAACCCCCCGTTTTCTAATGGATGCCTCCCGATTCCATATGGCAAGTGTGTTCTCTAGGTAAACATTTCCTGCTTGCAAGACCCAATTCAGATTTTTTTCCCCACAATGGCGATACTCATGTCGTCATTTTGCAATGGTCCTTGATATCAATGATTTCAATAAGTTTAAATTTTCCAGGCAATACAATTATGTTCTATCTCTATTTTAACTGTGCATAATATATTTGCACATAATTACTATTATCTTTAAATATTTATCACACTCTATTTTTTGAGAATATTTCATTTATTTGTGTACCGTGTATTTTTTAAATCTGTTTGCACCGTGTTAATTTTGTCTGCACTATGTGTGTCTTTTATATATATATATATATATATATATATATATATATATATAGATGTGTGTGTGTGTGTAGGTCTCTGCAGGCCATGGTTGTTTTTACTGCTACATGCACCAGGATTTTCCCCTGGGATTAGTAAAGTTAATCTTAATCGCAATTTTAGGAGCTGCTGTAAGTGAGATGGCACACATTTCTTACATTTAGACAAAATTCTATTAATATTATTCATAAATTGACTAGCAACACATCTTGTGAATAAGATTAATTTGCTTGCATTTAGGCATATTGTCATATTTTAGGAAATCTTACAAAGTACAATTTTCTCACTGCACCGGCAGATAATTTTGGTAGTTTTAGGCCATTTTATCTCAAAACAGAAAGAGTTTATCTTAAATTTGAAAGGCCATTTTTTTTGCAGTGTTTAATCCCAGGGCTGTGCGTCTGCGTGTGTCTGTGGAGTTTATGGGCCCGTGAGAGTGTCACACAAAAATGATCTGAGGGCAGAAAGAAAAACGATTGGTTTACAGCAATAACCAATCAGATTGTAGAGGAGGTGGGTCCAATCAACTACAGGAGGCGGGACCAACCAATCAGATGTCTTGGTTGCATGCATGCATGTGCCCTGTGATGGACAGCATCCTGTCCAGCGTATTTCCAGCCTTGCGCTGCCTGGCACCAGGATCGGGTCCGTACACAAAATGAAATGGGTGTGTGGTTGATGACCTGGGTTCAAGAGAAAGCAGAAAACAAGGAACAAGTGTATTCACTTGACCTTCCCCATTGATCCCCCCATCCTACAGACACATTCTGGGCTAAAATCCCAGTGTGGTGGTATGTGGGCTTCTTCCTTAAAATCTAGACATTTTATCAAATGCAGCCCCTCAGAGGGGCTGCCTGGGTCTGATGTTGTGCTGTAACACAAAGCACTTAACCTAGACTAATACACACACAAAGCCACAGTAAGTAAGACAGAAAAAAGATACAAGACTAATATTTAAAATCTTAGCTTCTGGCTTTGCTCTGGATGACATAACTGCCATTAGATGGAAAACTGAGTGAGAGAGACATAACACATAATATAATAACTCTCTGTCCTAATTTAATAGTTCGTCTTTTTAATATCTTCCTGTAAGGAAATTCTGCTTTTCCAAGTACCTCGTTACTGACGAATTGTTGTTTTGCTCTGTGTGTTTTTTCTGTGGGAGATGCCAAGGGGAGGGGGGGCTGGGGGGGACGAAGGAGCAGCGGAAATAAAGCGGTGCACTGCGGCTTGACTGTTTGGACCTACTCTGTCTTTGCACGTAATTAGAGCAAATTGCTCGTAAAAAAGGGCGGCAGCCTTTCGATGACGGGGGATTTTAATTAGATCAAGACCACGAGCAGAGCTGAATTAAAAACCATGCTGCTGTTACGTCCAGGCATGGCTAATGGCTCCTGTTCTGGGTTAAGCGATCCCAGGGGCCACGCTGCATAGCAGGCCCGGAAACCTACTGTGCTTCCTTACGGCACATGCACACGTGTGGAGATACAGACAGGGAAAGACGCACACAAACACACACGTTCATACTCATATCTTTGGGGGGACTGTCCATTCATTTAGATGCTATAACAAATCAACCCCTTACCCAGCCTTAAACTTCATCTATAAGTAACCAACCAAAACACAAATCTTTTTTTAGCCTTTTCACTGCATTCACAGATTTTTATAAAATTGAGTTTTATTTCATGGGGACCAGAAACATGCCCCAACAAGGTCAAAATAACACATTGTGGGGACATTTAGTCCGCACAGAGTAATCTGTACACGCCCCCCCCCACACACACACACACACACACACACACACACACGTACAAACATAAACACACAGGCACAAAATAAAGACCATGTGAAAAGAGACAGGGTCACAGAAGCAGGAACACATCAGAAACGGAATTAGAAATATGGAAAAAGACATGAGACAACGAAGCACACGCACTGGTGTACATGCAAGGCATCAGCGTGACTGTTCTATTCATCGCCCGACTAACGGGATGGGCATTAGGACCGCAAGCCCTGACCATGCACCCGACTCCGTGAGCCCAGTTCAATCTGATAGGCTGAAACCGGGTGGCCGGCGCCCCGGTCTGGCCAGCGTGTCTGTGCCCCTGGGGACATGCACAGGGTTAGACGCGGGGGGGACACCTCCCCAGCAGACGTACATGTAAGCTGGAACGCCAGGCTCGTGTTGGTGTGTAACGTGCAGCAAAATAACGGTAAAGGATTTCCAGTCAGTGTGTTGCAACATTCTTCGGCCGTTAGGGAGGAAGGAAAACAAGGCCCCCCCCACTCCCAGCTCCGGCCAGCAGTGTTTACACCTACAGGGCGTGTAAGCCTGTGTCTCCCCCTCACACTCTGCACGTACACCACGCACGTCACCGATGGCCTCGTCCTGGGCCGCTGATAATGGCTCCAGTAAAAATAAATAACACTGGAAATGAGCCGGCAGGGAGGGAGGGAGGGAGATGCCAGTCGTGCCAACTCAGGTGCCTGACCCATGCTTGCAGGGTATATACAGCCTGTTTTCTGTGGTGTCATTCAGTTTGGACGTTTCATTCTAAACAATGTTTTAATCAGGAATATCAGACAGACGATCAATCTGGAGCATCCTTAGGGAAGGTTAATGTTCCATCTTGTGATGCTCTCACATGTCGGAATTACCAGAAATTCTTCAATAAGCACCCATTGACTCATGCCAACAGAAAGCAGAAGTCTGAAGCGACAGATACTTCAATTCTAAGACGGTGACCTTTAGCGGCCTCTGGTGGGCGGACGCATCAGTTACACAAATTCATATCCTCTTCAAATATGACAGAACATTATTTAAATGCCCTCTTGTGGTAGAGAAAAAAGAAAACATGCCAGAATTTTTACAAAGGAAAATGTGTATTTAAATTGTAGTGACAATGACAATGTATGTAATTATCTTATCAGTTTTATTTTCACTAAAAATGACTAGCAAAATTGGAAGATGGATTGACATTACTGTTATATTTGTTTCATGTCAGTTAATCTTTATTCTATAAATAATGGAGCTCTTTTAAAAAACCTTGTCATGCCTTAATACACAGATAATCTTTTATTATATTTAATGCTATGCATTTTTATTATTATATTTTAAATACGTTTAAGAGATGCACATGGCAAATAATGCAAATAATGACACAGAGATGACTTCTGTTATTGTGCAAATTATAATTTCAATATACTCACAGCTATTTGTGGTTAAAGTTATATTTAGGTCACTGTAATATTATGTGATAATTCCAATATGAATTTTACAGTATTGTTTGTATTTATTTTGCCAGTCTATGCGATACTGCTAAAAGATCTATCTATCCATCAGTCTATCACGCTGTCAATAGATGAATCTCTTCAATAGCAAAATCTTCCACGTAAGACCCAATCACAAAATACACAAAAGTAACTCAAACAGATAAGCGCCTACAATTTAATCCAGCATATAAGAAATTGCTGTTTCAAACGCTTATACGGTCCGGCTCCGTCTCTGTAACATTTTAAAGATGTTAAACGATAACTAGGCCAGTACACAAGAGCACAGGTTAATTATAGGTGTATCGTACGGACAGTGCGTAGTGACGCAAGGATACGTCAGGACGCCATCAGCTTGTCTTTGCACGTGGGGTGAGCACATTGATTATAGCGGTGTATGCCGGTGCGGCCCGTACAATATTTCTACACGGGGTTTAAAAATACTAAAAAAAAAATAAATAAAATCGTCATTTATATTCCTTCTTGTGAGACAGGTGTTCGGGAAACCGTCCGTTGCTGAAGCGGTAGGTAAAAGAAGCCCTCGATCTTTGGCGTACGTATTTAATTAGTGCTAGGTATTTGTAGTGCGTCATTGTAACGCTTAAGCATTTATTTACTTCGTGATAATCTTTAGATATTCTGTGGGTCTGGCGATGCAGCTGTGTGGGTAGATAATTCTCCGATCAGTCATAGTCAGAAACATTGATTACGCATTGATAACCAACGAGCCAGGTTTCACGTATTGCGTTTGCAGATTCTAAGCTGCATAGTTGTTCGTTTCGCGATGCCGTTCTACAAATTTAAATGGTGTGTATAAGGGCAGCATGGTAATAAACGCGATGTAAATTGTTTGAGTTTTGGCGCTATTGTTCAAGTCTGTTCCCGCCATTAACGTTACAGTTTCGCGAGCTTTCTTTGGTCGTATGTAGTTAGATAATGCTTATTTGATGTTGACTGATCACAATTTGATGTTGATTGATATGCCAGTATGTGCACTTTCGGAATATGTCGATTGTATAAATCGCGAAAATTTATGGAACTCAACGTTTCGTTCCTTGATCGGAAATGCTGGTAACACTCTGCTTAGCGTGTCATTGGTCATGTAGCATAAGCCCCGCCCCAATTCTCGATTCACCCAATGAGATGCTAAATACCTGAGTCGCGTTTCCATTGCGTAAGCACCTCTAAAATGTGCTCTCGTGTTCTTAACGCTCCATCAGCTCCGCGTCTGGGGCTCATAGTTCTTAACAATAGGGTAACTAAATAGGGAAATCGTTTAAGTGGTTCCCGGCAAATACTAGACTTGTCAGCTAGATCTATGCAGCGGTAACATTTTTAGATTTTTTTTCTTATTAGTATATTGATAATAACCAAACTCTGATTATTTGTATTACGTATTTTTACGCAATATTTATTTATAATGAGGAAATGATAGTGTTCAGATGTATTTTGCCGGTTTCAAACATGAGGTGAAAACAATTGTCTCAAAGTATCATGTTGTTCTTTGTCTAACTTGAAGAATTTCAGCTGACAACCAGTCTGACACGATGAAGTACATACTGGTAACCGGTGGGGTCATCTCTGGCATTGGCAAGGGAATCATCGCTAGCAGTGTGGGCACCATTCTTAAGTCCTGTGGTCTGCATGTCACTGCCATCAAAATAGACCCCTACATCAACATTGATGCTGGCACCTTCTCACCCTATGAACATGGTAAGTGTAGGATCAAATGGGAGGTCTATAGGGCTTATGGGGTTGGGGCTGTAGTCTCGACATTTTAATTCTCAGACTGTATGTGATGTGTGCTGTTTTTTTTTTCGTATTCTGGTGAAGTCTGGAGTTTTGCAAACCAGAAGATGTTGGTGGTCCAAAGTGCTGTTTACATTTCAAACAAGGCTTCTGCTAGGTGGCCGGTTGTTTTTTACATTCCAGAATCCTAATGAACTGTTTCTGAGAGCGTGGGTGAGCATGTTTTACCATAAACTGGTGATGAACGCTAATGCTGTACAAGCTGGCGTAATCTTGACTGAACGGGCTTTGCTCTGAGTAGTGCTCGCTAATAGCACCCATTTTCATTGACTTGTGCTGAATTCCAGCTGAATGATAAGATGGGGTTTATGCAAATGTGTACATTATTATCATGACTCTGGGTGCTCTTCGCTATGGATGAATAGAAAAGTCATTCAGCTTTTTCACAAGAAGTGATTGTACTTCTGCTGTGGATAACAGCTCTGATTAGTTCAATGAAATGGTGGATGTCTGCTCTCAGGATTGACGTACACAAACAGCCAGGGACACTCTGTTGCTCTGTTATTGAACATCGTGTTTGTCCAGACCAGGGTCAAACGGTTCACCTAGAAGGCTGCTGGAAATTCACAGGGATCTGAGTCCCAGAGAAGCAGCTGATTTGCTGGACCCCCTTCTGTACTGAGCAGCTTCTCTGTGCTGGCTTCCCTCTGCAGGAGAGGTGTTTGTCCTGGATGACGGCGGTGAGGTGGACCTCGACCTGGGGAACTACGAGCGTTTCCTCGACATTCGGCTCACCAAGGACAACAACCTGACAACGGGCAAGATCTACCAGTCAGTCATCAACAAGGAGCGTCGGGGCGACTACCTGGGCAAGACTGTGCAAGGTAAGGGGGTCGGGGCCCTACTTATGCTGTGTGTTCATGAGCCTTCCGGAATAGACCTCAGAAAGCATAGCGATGCCCTTAGTTTGTGTTACAGAAGTAGCTGGCGTTTTGATTGGCGGATGGAGGAGTCATGTAATGTGTTGCCGTGCTGATTAAGCCTCTGTGATCGGTCGGTTGCTGGTTCAAATCCCGTGGCAGGCGGATTGGCCCCAGGTTCAGGTATAATTCTGAACAGAAACGAATCGGATCGCGTTCTCGCTGCCCACCTCGTCCCTTTGCTTAGCATTTGCTTTCTGGTGGTTTATGGTATTGAGTTCCCCCCCCTGCCCCCCCTTCACGTCTTCCCCCGCGTCATGCAAACATGTCTAATGGCATGACTGGAGTTCGTGTTGGCTGATGCACTATTCCAGTTCGGTCATATTCAAATTAATGCATTTTCATGTTTTCCAGTCATAGGCATTTGTCTTTACCCCCCCCCCCCACCTCCCCACTAGTGCTTGGTTTTTATTTTCTTCTCCCCTTGCCAGATGTGACCTGCCCACTTATTTAATGCTGGGTGCTTTTATGCCTCAATGGTACGGCACAAACTTGGGGTTTGTGTGTCTCTCATAATGTCCCCCATCCCCCCCCTCACCCACCCCACAGTGGTGCCCCACATCACCGACGCCATCCAGGAGTGGGTGATGCGGCAGGCCCGGATCCCTGTGGATGACGACGGCTTGGAGCCCCAGGTCTGCGTGATTGAGGTATGTCTCCCTCCTTTGGCATGCGGCCCAGCTGAGCAGAGGGCGGATGAGCTCTGAATGTAAATCATGAATTGTAGCGATCAGTGAGATGACAGGCCGGCATGTACAGTATGAAGAGTATGCAGCGTGGTAGTTTTCTGTTGAGAAGGGAGTGGCAGGGTGATTGGGGGGGGGACTCAGGCCGTGTCCCATCTGCGTCCCCAGCTGGGTGGCACCGTAGGCGACATCGAGAGCATGCCCTTCATCGAGGCCTTCCGGCAATTCCAGTTCAAGGTCAAGAGGGAGAACTTCTGCAACATCCACGTGAGCCTGGTGCCACAGGTAAGCGACGCTCCGCACAGCCGGCGCGCTCAGGCCGGGGGCCGGAGGCCGATCCTGGGCTGCGTGAGCCTGTGTCTGTCACTCGGTCGGTAATTCCCCAAAGGGAGTGAAATCATGGGTGGCATTCTTAAACTGTGAGTTTTACACTGAACAGTCTGGTGTGGTTCAACACAGCAGGCTTAAAGGTGTCTCTGACGTAATGCTCATCATATAATGTCTGTGGTACCTCACCTCCTCAGCCGAGCGCCACAGGGGAACAGAAGACAAAGCCGACACAGAACAGCGTCCGCGAGCTCCGGGGGTTAGGGCTGTCTCCAGACTTGGTAGGTCATCGGTCGCCTTATCCTTCCAAACCTCCACACTTGAAGGATATTGGCAGAAATTCTCCCTCGCGCGTGATCTCAGAGCGCGTGTTTGATTTTAGGTTGTGTGCCGATGTGCCACGCCGCTGGACACTGCCGTCAAAGAGAAGATATCCATGTTTTGTCATGTAGAGCCCGAACAGGTAAGTCTTGCACTCTCAATGCAGGTTTCATGGCAAATTCATCTAATGTTCTGCCGTGTTTGTAAAAGTTGCATGTGTCCCACAATGCACCTGTCACTGAAGCGCACCTTCGCCAGTGCCCGATGGCCTGGCTTTGTTTGTGAAAGTCGCACTTCGCTTGGAACGCAAAGGGCTTGTGTTGTGCGATCAGACACCGTAAGTCAGTCGGTCAACCCAGACGGCGCCCCCTCTGCCTGTCCAGGTGATCTGCGTCCACGATGTCACATCTATTTACCGCGTACCCCTACTGCTGGAGGACCAGGGCGTGGTGGACTACTTCTGCCGTAGGCTGGACCTGCCCATTGAGACGAGGCCCCGCAAGATGCTCACCAAGTGGAAGGAGATGTCTGACAGGTGGGAGCTGCAGAGAGCTGTGGCCTCTGAATATGAATCTCGGCAGTGGATGCTGTGCCCCTTCAGGAGAATCACACATGATTACATGAGCCCCAGCTGACACGAGCCACTATATGGTTTTGGGACGTTGATGGTTGAAGGCCGTCTGGCCTTTTCTCTATTTAGCCACTGCATGACCATCAGCACAGGATGTATATTTGACTTTTATGCGGTCAAAAATCAGACACCAGTAGTTTTTGTGAAATATGGGAGCTGACCTACTTATTTGCGGAGCCCTGGGATGCTGCGTGTCTGTCTGCATGGCAGGCACAAATGGCCTTTGCGCACTGGGACATCAGCACGCCTTTCAGAGCTAAGTGACATGCCCTGACATACAGCAATAGAATAATAATAATAATACTAAACCTGTTGACCCTGCCTTGCCCCAGGTCTGACCGTCTCCTGGAACACTGCTCCATCGCCCTGGTGGGGAAGTACACCAAGTTCTCCGACTCGTACGCCTCGGTCATCAAGGCCCTTGAGCATTCGGCGCTGGCTATCAACTACAAGCTGGAGGTCAAGGTGACGTATGCGTCGCTCGTCCTCCCTGCCCTGTCCTCAGACTCCTTGGCTGGACCGTGTGCTTAGCCGACGTCGGTGTTTTTAAGCATCCTCGCATTCTGCTGTGGCCGGGCGGTGCTGGGTGGTCAGTTAGCTAACCTCTGTGTTTGACTGTGGGTTATGCTGTCTGACAGAATAAATCTGGAATTTCTTAGGAAGTGAGTGGGATTCGTTTAAAGTTCAATGTTAAATCTTCTTTAATTTGAATTAAAAAAAAAAACCGTCAGTACAAATGCAGGCACATCCTCAGTCACTATGGTCCAAATGGCTGGTTGATAACGGACCCGTTCCTCCCTCCGCAGTACATCGATTCGGCGGATCTGGAGCCGGCCACGCTGCAGCAGGAGCCTGTGAAGTACCATGAGGCGTGGCAGAAGCTTTGCAGCGCTGGGTGCGTGACCGCCGCCCTGGTGGGAGACGTATGCAGTACATGCCCATACTACACTGGAACCACAGTCTTGCTTCCCGGCTGTCTCAGAAGCCTGTGTTTGTATCGTATAGGAGTGCGTGTGTCCATGAAGATACGAGTCTGGGGGGGTTTGAAGTTCCCCTACCTGTACTTGTCCGCAGCCACTGTCTCCAAACCCCTGTCTTGTGTTATCCTCTCATGTACCACCATGTGATCTTACCTCAGATGGTACTTGAAAGCCACAACTGAAATGAATACCGTAGATGTCTGATTAGCTGAATTCCAGAAATGCTGGTTTGGGGTGGGGGGGGGGTTGTGTTTTCGCATGACTGGGAGGGAGTTGGTAAGATTCAGTGGGGCGGGATTGTGAGCTGCTGTTCTGTGCCCACAGTGGTGTCCTGGTCCCCGGCGGGTTTGGAGTTCGAGGCACAGAGGGCAAGATTCAGGCCATTAGCTGGGCAAGAAAGCAGAAGAAGCCATTTTTAGGTGAGCAAAGAATAACTCGTTACAGATGGGGTAACAGTAAATGCCGCACAGTTTAACACTGGTCTGCATTGTCCCCACCGGTCAGTCAGTTTGGCTGTGATAAGGGGCTCATGAGAGAATCTCTGTATGTCTGTGCATCCTTGCAGGTGTGTGCCTTGGAATGCAGCTGGCCGTGTGTGAGTTTGCCCGGAATGTTCTGGGCTGGCAAGGTGAGTCTCCGTGCTTTTGCCTCACCTGTCTTTACTGGTTGCGGCTGGTCGTTTTCTGGTTCTGGGCCACAGAGCCGGTTAATGTCAATCTGACTGACAAAAATTGAATCTTAAGTGTTTTATCAGACTTCCCAATAAAACTCGTATCATTTTGTCCCGACAGATGCGAATTCGACGGAGTTTGACCCAGAGTCCAAGCATCCTGTAGTACGTATCCCATGGTGCTATTTTTCCCCCCCAATCGGTTCCCCCCCCCCCCCCCCAGGTGGCCATAATTCTGATCTCTGATTGCCCCAGGTGATTGACATGCCGGAGCACAACCCTGGACAGATGGGCGGTACGATGAGGCTGGGAAAGAGGCGTACGATCTTCAAGAGTGGTAACAGTGTTCTGAGTAAGCACTGGGGCGGCCATCTTAAATCAGGGGGTCATGTGACCAGTCTACTGCCGGGAGGGGCACACTCATGGCTGCTGCTCTGCTCTTTCACAGGGAGGCTGTATGGCGATGCTGACCATGTTGACGAGCGTCACAGGCACCGGTTTGAGGTGAGGCTGGCTCGCCCACATCACTTCTGCCTGAATGTGTAGCACGGCTAATGGACTGGAGGGCCGTCGGCTGAACTTGAGAAAATATCGCTAAAATTTCTCATCTGACCTGCAAGATTTTGGATGTAATGATTTGCAAGGTCCTGCATCACAGCTTTAAAAGCCATGCTATTTTTAGTTTCTCCAGTTGGGGGAGCACTATAGTGCTTAATGGGTATAATATAGTGCCCCTGTCGGCCTTGCCCTGCTGAAAGGTACAATGGCTTGTGAGGCCGACAGAGCGAACGCAGTGACCTGCTTGGCAGCACCAAAGAGAGGGCAGTCTGACTAAGCTGAAGCTACTGTAAACCATGTCTCAGAATTTGTGAAGACCTGCATGCTCAAAGGTGCAGAACCCCCCTCATCAAAAAAAAAAGAAAAACATTCAAGTGGGGGCGCTGCCTTCCTTCCCGTCTGTCCTGTTTTAAATGTGTTTATTTAGGTTGGTCTGTTTCACTGAATTGGGTCTAATGGGACCCTGGTGGTTGAAATTGTTTTCAATCCATCGGTTTAATGAGCACGACACTCTGCAAAGCTTTGTTTAGTGTCAGACTGTACTTTGGTTTCTTACTGAAGAGCAGGGGTGGCCAATCTTATCCGCAAAGGGCCGGTGTGTATGCAGGTTTCAGGGATAACCTGTAGGTCAGCTGTTCAAACCCAGGTGTGAGGACTCGAGCCAATCAGTCCTCTAATTAGTAATATAATTAGGGAGCTGCAGCGAAAACCTACACACACACCGGCTCTTTGTGGATAAGCCTGGCCACCCCTGCTATAGAGAGGCTGATGACATTTACTGTGTTGGATGCACATAATGGAGTTCATAGGATTTGAGAGATTCACAAACCAGGATAGTTTTACATCAATATAAATTGAAGTTTCCCTCCAGAAAATGGTGAATGAAGTATGTACGCTGTGGGATATTTGGGTTTCCTCCCCTCGCCGGGCTCTGTCACTAAGCTTGTATCTGTTCCCCACACCCCAAGGTAAACCCGGACCTGAAACAGCACTTTGAAAACAAAGGTTTCAATTTTGTCGGGCAGGACGTGGAGGGCGAGAGGATGGAGGTCATTGAGCTGGATGGTGAGTCCCCTGCACCTCTCTGGTCCCATCAGTTCCAGCTAAGAAGCCCCCCAGCTACATTTGTGGGCAGTGTTAAATACCAAGGCTCTTGGTGTTAAGGTTCTGACCAGGTGCCTTGTCTTTTAGATCACCCCTACTTTGTGGGGGTGCAGTACCACCCAGAGTTTACCTCCCGACCCATCAAGCCCTCTCCTCCCTACCTTGGCCTTCTGTTGGCCGCTGCTGGAAAACTGCACAGCTACCTGCTCAAGGGATGCCGTCTGTCGCCAAGGTAACCGCCACCCTGTCAGTAGGAGGCACAGAAAAGTGTGGGCAGAGCAATGTTTCGGCAGAGTGGTCTTTTGCAGCTGGTGATTGACATCATGCTATAATCTCTCCAATCAAAGAGCCTGTGGCTGGTTAATGGTCAAAGTTCGATTATCTCCTCAAAGCGAGATTGAAAGGAGCCAATGCTGTTATCAGAGCACGAGTGGGGGGGGTGGATTCGGCAGGTGACTGGAGCCCGTTCCCCTCCCTGCAGAGACACGTACAGCGACCGCAGCGGGAGCAGCTCTCCTGACTCTGAGATCGCCGAGCTCAAGTTCCCCTCAGAGGCCCAGAACTGATGCTGCCGTTTCCTGTGAGACCTGAATGTGCACGGACCAGGGAGGCGCTGACAGCACCTGTGTAACTGTACTTTTTGGCCAAGCTCATGGTTCCGTGTGACAGGAACAGAAGCTGAGCGCGAGTGCTGATGGGTTTTCAAATTGTAACCACCTATGGAATGAGTCAGGTGTGTACATAAGTGCTTTCTTTAAAGCAAGAGTGTTTTGCTGTCATGAACTATTCCTTTAACATACCTTGTGTGGAGCATGCTGAAGCTTAGTCACTGTATTAATACAATCAACTTCTCAGGGGCCGGTGTGGCTGTGTCCTTGCTGTGTGCAAGTCATGGTAGAATTTGATACTGCCTCAGGCCCTTCGCTTTGGGAGCCGAGTTACATAATGCAGTATCTCCCAGGCCTTAGGGACCTACAGGCTGCATGTTTGCTCCTCAGAGCAGAAGTGGACTGGCTCCAGGTCTAAGGACTACATTATTACACCAGTGTTCCCAAAGCCAGGCTGCTTTCTGCAGTGGGTCACCCAGATTTCCTTTATTGAAATAAACATTTGCTTTGTCTCAAGTATGACAGATGGTATTAAAGTTAATGGTATTTTGTCAAGTGTTTCAACTAGCTTTCTTATAACACAGAATTACATTTCTGGTCAAACATCCTTTAGAGTACAGACAGAGCAATAATCAGGTCAACACCTGTCATAAGCATTCAAAACTGCTTCCACAAATACAGCAGATAAGGGTTGTCACATGCATGGCATACAGTCAGACTAACTTTCAGGGAAATTAAAGTAACACTGAAGGGCTGGTATGTGTGCAGCTGATGTTGGGAGGGGTGGGGGGAACCAGCACACCATAGCTGCTGGTGGTCTCACTGCAGCACATCAGATTAGCCCTCTGCACCACACCTGAGAAGTAACAGGAGAGGACAAAACGTCAATATACCCAGTAGACTCCTGGAGCCACACCCACTATCTTGGGTAAGAATGCTGGTCTCAGTCCCATATCCGCAAGCTTCATCCAGCAGTCTGCCATTAGTTACGCTGTCATCACAGACCAGACGCCACAGAACAAAAGCAGAAGGTAAACATACATACCTAGGGATCTGGATCACAGCAAACCAATCACAAAACCTGGAGGAGAGAAGGCAGTGAGTCCAAGTCTCACTATGACATAGCCCATCCCTACACCCACAGAGAGACAGGAATGGGAAAGCCTGCTCAATGCCAACTATCAGGGCTATTACCCCTGCTCAATGCCATTAAGGCTATGAATCAACTGGTGCTGGTCTCAGTCCCATATCCGCAACTGTCATCCAACAGTCCAGTTAGAATAATGCTCACATCAAAGACCAGTCATTGGAAACAAGACTACTATACTTGGATATGAATGGGTACCTGCAGTAATCCAGCACAGCCCCAGCAGATCAGTCCCATCCTGAGGGGGGGGGGGGGGGGGAGAAAAAAAAAAAAACCACACACATGAAGGTCCGGCTCCTGAACAGCTAAACATGCCATCTATTTGTGCTTTTGCTTGCAGCGAGACTGTTGGAGAATGGAAGGACTGGTGGCACTGTTGCCTACAGCCTCAGACCTTTTCCCCATAATGCTCTGGCATGCTGATCGTGAACAGGGTCCACAGGATGAGCCCAGCTCCTTGGAAAGCATGCAGCGAGGGGAAATGCAACTAAGAGTTGAGGTCAAGTGAGCATGTGGATGGAGTATCTAACGGACAAGGTTCCATACCCCTCAGCACCCACTACAGGCGTTAACTAGATGTGATCCATTCAGATGGGTCACTGTAAATCAAGTTAAGCAGAACCAAACCCATGCATCTTACTTGCTCACGCAGCTGTGGCGATGTGGGGCGACTCCAGAAGGCAGCAGCGCCACCATCCCGAACCTGAAAGATCAGCTCGTTACAATTCACCCAAAAATCTCACACCACGATACCATCTGTGTTAGACCCAGTTCAGTTTGAGTACAAGTAGTTCTCATAAGCGAGCGAAGCTCTCAGTGAGGGCAAGTGTGTCATCAACACCAGGCCAGACCAACGGCAGCAACGTTGAGGCTTCATAAGCAAATGCGTTTATGAGACTCACGTTCCTTAAGTGACAAAGAAAAAACCAATCCACCCACCTAGGTGGTTACAGTCCATGTCCCCAAAGCCAGCTTCAGGAACTGGGGGTCCAACCCCCTTCTGCCTTCCACTGCCACACGACCCATGATGCACTGGACCCTCGTGGCTCTTCACCAGGTGCTGAGCTCATGAAAGGCTGGTGGTTCAGGGGCTTGTCTGCGAGCTCACTGCCCAGGACCCCATTCCAGGCAGGGTCTCTGGGTCACTGGAATCTGTCTGGACCTAACCAAGGACCAAACTGCCCTGATGAAAAAACAAGATTCTACTGTAGATTCATGCTGCACTAATGCCATAAAATGCAAAGTTAACAGCAGTTTGCTGTATGACACTGACCAACAAAGTCACAACTCACCATCACTAAGACCACAAGAATCCCATACCAACTGGATGTTGATAGTAAAGCAAGCCCGGGAGCCAAATGCATGGACCACAGCTGCAGAATAAGAACCATAAGTTAAAACCCACATTAACACATTAAATAATTGATATCAGTAACACATTATTGAATGTTCCTATCCTCTATGTTGCTGATGCAGCTAGAGAACTGAACAGCGACCGTAGGAAGGTGTCATTCTTGGCCCTTCTTTGACCACGCCTGCTACAGTTAACAGGGTCGGCTCCAACGAGGGCCGGTTTAAAAACTGATGGAAGAGATCTCACCCTCTCCGGTGTGTGGCGTCAAATCCGGCGCGGCCCATAGTCTTCAAACCAGGAGTCATCTATTAAACATGCATGCGACATTGCGTCAAATAAAACGGACTACTCAAAGTACACATGCTCAGTTTGCAGTTCGACAGCACACGTGTCTCCCTGAAAGGCACCCGCTAGAACCACGCTGCAGGGCAAAGTAAAGCATTCCTCCTAGTTCCAATATCCTTTTCCATAATGTTGCCCCTTAGTTATAAAAACTAAGCAGCGACCGTCGGTAAAAGTTATACTGTAGGCACCTTGTTGACCGTTTCAGCCACGGTGTTCACTGAAACGACTTCGATAAGGGCCAATCTGACAATGTCCCTCAAAGTATAGCTTTTGTGGCAAATGGGTCACTGAATAGCTTAAAACCAAAATGCATTAAAGAACTAACAATGCGTTACAGTAAATCAGAAAAAAATGCACACGAGTTGCAAACGCTAAATTACAGAAAAACTATGCTTGAAAGAGTTCTGACAAAGCCAGATAAGGACCCTTAAAGTATCAGTACGTTGACTTCTACGCCTTGTGTACCACGACGTTTCTGTGACATACCAACGACTTTTTATCATTATTCGTGCAAATATCACGGCGATTTAGAGTCCAGAATACTGTAAGCCACGTAACATGTTTAACTTTAATTGTAAATCCTTTTTAACCAACAGCCACGACAGGATGACTAAGGATTACAAAATAGAGCAAGAAGTACATACCATTCTTCACTAAAAGGGAAGCCAAAGAAAGATACGCGGGCTGGATTTCCTTTATGTACGGGATATCCGTGTCGCCGATTGGCTCACTACCGCCTGAGAAAACAAGGCATGCTGGGAAACAAAGTTCTTTTGATGCTTTTTCTATGAAAAACTACAATATACCAACCAGTATATACCAACGGTCGAACCGTTTACTGTATGTGAGGTATTTTCTGCAAAAAATAAAATGAAAATGATAAAAATAAAATACAATCTCTACTTTGCCATTTACTTTCCAAAGTGTGCGCAAAAATCCTGCAAAATTAAAATGAAATAGCACCATTTGCATTTTATTTTTCCACTCATGTATGTCAGATGTGAAAAATTAAAAAATAAAATTAAAAACCCTTTTTGTCTTTTCATTTTCCAATTTGATTTTTCATTTTCTAGTTTGGCTTTTCATTTTCAAGTTCACTATATGCAAATAGTGGTACCTCAGAACTCGAATTTAATCCATTAAGAACTCCGGATCGAATCCTAAAAAGTTCGAGTTGTGATCGAATTTTCCCCATAAGAAATAATGGAAAACCAATTAATTGGTTCCCGGCCCCAAAAAACTACACCCAAATATATATATACATTTAAACACAAAATTAACCGGATAAAACAAGAAGAGCATATACTGTACTAAACACATCCAAGCACATTTATCAAAACAGTAATTTGTAAAGTAAGGAAATAAATGTATCCAAACAATGTGTCCTGCCCCTATCGCCTGCTTCTTCCGTGTGCCACGCCCCCTCGTTAACCCCGTGTGGAATCCCTGTATGATCAGCTGTTTCTGGTTGTTGTCATTAGCCCTCTGTATTTCGTCTGCGTTTCAGTTTGTTTCCCCAGTCCGGTCATTGTATTGTCCGTCTGCGTTTTGCCTGCCTTACCTGTAATTAAACCCCGTATTCCCCGATACCCTGACGTCTGCGCCTTTGTCTCCGTTCTGTCCCTGCTCAGCAGGACAATATTATTATAATTAAATGTATTAATGGTTTATTATTAATATTAAAATAAATAAGAAATATGTATTTTTAAATGTATTTCATTATATAATAATTACTGTTACTGTCTATCATTGTCTAAATGTATTTTTGCTGTCTATTATTATTATTTATTTATGTATTTAGCTAGTGTAAACATGCAGGATGCTATCACAGCAAATGTGAGCCTGAGACTGAAGCTTTACTCTCTGTTTCCGTTGAGAGACGTGTGGCATGATTCACTTCCCTGCACGAAGAAGTTATCTTAGGTTGGCGTTCACGGTTTGACTTCTGAGATTCAGATCGAGTTCTAGGTAATTTTTTTTTTCGAACTGGTTGGTTCGACTTTTAAGAAATTCGAGTTCTAATGAGTTCGAGAACTGAGGTACCACTATATATGTTAAACAGAGCGGGGCGGTGGGCGGAGCGGTGAGCTATACTGATAACTGCTGCGCTTCTCAGTGCCTTCTCCGATTCCTTTCTCCTTGTGTTTCTTGGCCATGGTCGCCTGTGTCGCCCAAACTAATGGCAAAGTCACACACGCTTTAAGTTAGCTACTTATCTGCAGCTTCCGATTCATTTAGCTTCTTATTCGTAGCGTCTTATTTCGGGGCTTAAGTTACTTCCAACTTCCTTATAGGGGGGCTCCTTATAAAAATATTCCTTATTTTTTATCATTTTCGTTTTATTACCTCCCATATTTACTGTACCTTGAATAAAAAATACGTTATTTCTCTAAAAAAATATACATTACAAAAACGTACAAGTGGAATAAACAGTAGCCGCATACTATTTAATACAGGGGTGTCCGACCATATCTTTCGAGGGCCAAGGAATCGATGAGTTTTATTGTGTCCTAGCACGCAATTGCTTTAGGCCATTAGAGTAAGTTATCTAAATAATACATAACAATAAAACAGGACTTGACCCATGTATCGACAGACAACTGAAAGCTAAATCCTATAATTACGCAGTTTTAAGCGACACAAGTTGGTAATTACTTTCAGTACCATGGATAGCCGTCACCAAGGGTCCTTCACCTTGGGTGACTTTAGAGTTTTATAACAATCATTTTGAAACCAGATTTACTGTGTTCTTTCAGAATATAGCATCAATGAATCCTTATAAGTAAGGTTAAAACTTCACAGCCTATATAAAGTTCATAAAGTGATAGAAACCCCTCTGCAAATGTCAGTGACAGACGTTTTAGATGAAAGCTAAGATGCAGGCCGACTTAAACATTTAAAAATAGCACGATTGCAATACTGGCGTGTGGTTAAATATCGACAAATCGTATGACAGCAAGTGCTTTAGCAATAAAACGAATCAGGTGACACGAATGATTTACACAGCACGGAAATAAAAGCGGGCAGACGCAAAATGAGACGTTGCATAACTTATAAAAAGGGTCACGTGAGTTCTAAAAAAACAGGTTTGCCAAATGTATTTAAAAATGAGCATCTGGGAGTTAGCGTGCAAATTAAACGCAAAACAGGCTGCAGAAAATGGTTCCTAATCCTCAGCTTCGATTAGCACCTAAAATACCATTTGGGGTGGACAACTTATATTGCCATATTATTGTTCATAAATATTAAATATTAATATGACTTTGGCAGTTTACTGAATTCATTCTAAGATCCGAATGCACGTAAGCGATGCCTCTTATATAATCCATTCCCTAAAACATAGGAGCCTGCCCTCTAGTTAAGACGCGATCACATGACTGGCGCACAGCCCCAGTCGCGACCCACGGAGCCAGCGCGCGTCCTACAGACCGGCTGTCAGTCGGGGATCCCGACTCGTTTGCGCAGAAGCCGGAGCCGCGCAGTTTCAGATATGTTATGGATATGTTATGGCAGTACCAGTTTAGGATCATACTACTGGGGGACTCCACAGTGGGCAAGTCGTCTTTGCTGAAGCGCTTCACGGACGGAGTATACAGCGATGTGGCGGACCCGACCGTGGGGGTGGATTTCTACGCTCGGTCACTGGAGATCGAGCCTGGGGTGAAAATCAAACTGCAGCTTTGGGACACGGCCGGTCAAGAGCGCTTCAGGTGATCACTGTTATTGTTTAGCACATTATTATGTCCGATGTATAGCTCCATTCATGAAAAGATGCCTTTAAATGAAAAACGTGGAATGACATATGCGATTACATATCGTTTTGCTTAAATTGCTATTGATTCGTTGCGCAAGTAATTCCACTTTCGTTTCGGATGTAAATACGTTGCCACGCTTTATCATCACTTCAGTGACAAAAATAAAATAAAATGTCATGGAGCGTTGCTTCAGCGAAGCAATGGAAAAAAATCTTTATCACTGAAAATCATGCTAGACGTAGTTTTCAGCAGCAAACGAAGAGGCTGTTTTATCCGCGAAAAACGCCTCCACCACAGGAGCAAATGAGCAAAAGGAAACCACAAATTTCGCATGTTTCGCCATAGTGACATACACGCTTTTACAGATTAGTGCAACTAACGAATTTGCTTTTCGGCGTTTGAAGGCGATGCGCAAGGAAATGTACATTTTATGTTAATTATATTTTAAATACCGAAACTGTCCTTCTCAATATGCATCGCTTGTCAGAAAACACGTTCAATTACAAGCAGACGACCTATGGAGACCTCTTGTTTTTTTTTCTTTAATAGCAATTCTGGCTGAAGCTTTGACAAACATTGCCGAAACAGGGGAGGAGGGCTTCACTATTTCCCCCATCTGTTCATGGTCCTGTTGCCACGATTGCCAGGCAACCAACAGCATGACCAGCTGACTATTTTTGCTGAGGTTTTAGCAAATGTGTTTGCTGCAGCAACCCTGGAAATGCAATGGTGGATCTGCAGTCACAGGGCTCTCAGTAAACTCAGTCTCGGGCATCTAAAAAGCCCCTTTTCCCTGTTTCAAGTCAATTTACAATTAATTAGAATGCTCCTGCAATCATAAACTCTGTTCCATGCTCACCAGGTCGATAACAAGCTCGTACTACAGGAATTCAGTCGGCGGGCTGCTGGTGTTCGACCTGACCAGCCGGAAGACGTTTGAGCACATCCGAGACTGGCAGCAGGAGGTCAGCGAGCATGTGACCCCGCACCAAATGCTCTACATCCTGGTTGGCCACAAGAGCGACCTGGTGAAGGAACGCAAAGTGTCCCGGGAGGAAGGGGAGCGCCTGGCGGCGGCGCTGGGCATGCGCTACGTGGAGACGTCGGCCAAGTGCAACACCAACGTAGACCGGGCCTTCGAGATGCTCACCCGCGACATCTACGAGATGATGAAACGAGGTGAAATCTCTGCTTACGACGGCTGGGATGGTGTCAAGTGTGGTTTCAGTGCCCGAGCTCTCTACCTGCCCCAGGAAGACACTGAGCAGGAGAAGAAGTGTCAATGTTAACAGAAGCCTACGAGAAGTGGCACCGAAACCCCCTGCCATTGCCTGAATCCATCGCAGAGGAGTTTGTCTGTTTGTAAACTCTTTATAGTATGCACAAGCCAGCTCCTGCTGTGATGTCATCATTGTGGGCCCGCAGCCACGTCTCTACTGAGACACCTGTCTGTAGCACCAAATAAGGCTTCTGTTTGCACTAGCTCTGTGTGAAAATCACACCAGTTGGGGGCAGAAAACTGAACCACATGACAGAGGTGGGGGAGGACCCTGGAATAATAAGGCGATTAGGGATGGGATTTCCTATCCCAGGGTTCAGGGGGACTGGGCAAGAACTGGGTCAAGACTGTCGGGATGAGACACCAGAGAGCCGTTATACTCAGAGAAGGAGATCTTTTGAATTGAGAGGTGTGCTTTGAGGACCATGGATCAGACCTGCAGTTGGGATGGTCATAGAGAACAGGATAGGTTTACTATGTCAATAAGAATGTAACCCATCACTGTGTTGTGTCATACATGTGCAAGGAACAGATTGAGTGACTCAGCATTAACAACTGACTCTCCCTCCAGATATGGGAATACCCCTCCAACTCACACACATATAACCTCAACCCCCTAACACTGTGTGGGATGGGAGGGCAGATAACACTGTACACTGAACATGGTGCCCTTCCTTGCCCTTGGCAAATGAAAGCTCGTTCTGTTGTGCTGACTTCGCACGATCCGAACACGGCTGAGTGGCTTCAGTTCCTGCCCAGTTCCTCTGCCCTGCAGGTACTTAGCAAGGCTGCCATCTGTCGGTTACTGTCCAGTGTCGGAAAGGATCGCGGTGCCGATTTTGTAAATGTTGACCGAGAGCTGCTCTGTTCTTCACATCACAATATCAACTCAAATATGTGACAAGCCAAAAAAAAAAAAAGATGCTCTAATCTGTATATCCACCTTCTGTAAGGATTAGTAATAAGTTGTAGGGTTGTATATTTTGAATTTATGGCATCTGTCATCTTCTGTTCATAAGAAGAAGGGAATCATGCAGGCTGACCTTGGAGGGGGGGGCCTCGGTACCATAAATGGAGACACATTACCCCACACATTGTGTCATCGTGTCATCACTGGCCCAGCTTGGCATCACAGCGCCATAATTAGTGAGATATTATTCACGAGCGAGGGTCTGTCCTACCCCCCGTCCCTGAAGTCACTTGGTGTGGGCGCTGTGGTGGGTAGAGCGTACCAGCGGGGGCTGCTTCTTTCATTCTGACTTCCTGCGGAGGGTGCAGCTGTCTCCACGCCGGAGCGAGAGTACATAATGAAACCACAGCTAAATAAAAACAGCTTTATTTCTTTAAGCGAGAAGCATGCTGCAGATTCACAGACGTCTCCCTGGATGGAGAGGTCATCTATTTAAAGCCCGATTGCTTTGTTTAATCCTTCTGCCCTGTGCGATGGTATGACAAGATGCATTCCATAGTGTAGCAATGAGCGTGTATAGCTTCAGAAATGGTGAAGTACAGGAAGGTAGACTGCAAGTGAAATGGCACAGTGCCGTTAGAAAAAAACAGATAGATAAGATACCAGAATGTTCCAGAACATGTTCATCAGCCATCAGATCATTGATAGGCATGATGTGATATTTCAGCTTTTGTAAAGGACTTTTCTGTACTAATGGCTCAGTTTATACCATATGTTTGGGTCCAGAGTCTGAATTACACTCCAGTGCTTCAAAGTTCGGCAGTAATCTGGCTCAATCACTCGTGACCTGGTTACCATGGCAACTCCCCATACCCCCCCAACACAGTCATTTCAACAGGAAAAAACATATCAAGGGCGTGGGATGCAGAGAGCGTCAGTGGTCAAGTCATAGGACAGACATGAACTTGAACTTCTGTATCGAATGTCGACTTCTGAATTCAGCAGTTCTTTTATTTACAGTGTCTCTTATCTGTGAGACACATCTCAGTCTCCTTCAGCAGAATTATGGGTAAAGCTCTTCAAGAAAAATATGGAACACAAATGAATATTTAATTTGGTGTCTATTTTCCACAATCTGTTTCCTCACTGTCAGTGGATGCATCCATGAAATTCTGCACCCAAAGTGTCCATCACCAGACCTGGCTGCAAACGGAGTCAGTGTCTGACTAAGATTCTTTCCCACTCATGTAGACAGCAGGCTGCTGACAAAGACTGAAACTGAAAGAGACTCATTATTACACACTGACAGTAATTAGGTGAGACTCTTGCACTCCCTCTCTCACAGAGATTGGCAGTACCTGACAGAGCTTTCAGATGAAGATGACAGATCTGGCTTCCTTTTAAGGGAGACTGACAGAAGCTGATACAAATTACTTCCCACACAAGACTGAGGGCTGAGAAATCCAAATATGTAATTTCGTCTTGGTTTAATTAAACAGAGCATCCTCCTCTACATCCTGCATCATTGCTAATTAGCAGAGGGATCCTGGATCTTATCCATGGATGCCAGTCCATCAGAGGACACACTATTACCTGCAACCAAGGAACCACACGCACACAGACCTGTAATCATATCTTTGTGGGGACCGCTCATTCATTTATATGGGCAAAATGCTAATGCTAACCCCCACCCAGCCCTAGCCACAACATAAGTAACCACACAACATACAAGAGTTCTGGCATTTTTAGTTTTTTAATTGCAGTCACAGAAATTTAGAATATTGATTTTTCCCTTATGGGGACCAGGAAACTGGTCATAGGTCCCCACAAGGTAAAGTACACCTGCACCACACACACACACAGAGCTGGGAAACAAACCTAAAACCTTGGATGTGTGAAGCCACACTGTGTCACTTAGCACTAATATGACATAGCTTCATAGCGGTGTTGCGTACAATTTATCAGGTCATTATAACTCAATAACTTTAATAAACGACATGTAGCATACAAAAATATTAATGATTAGTGCTCTTGGGGGTTATTGGATACAGCGTGTTATGATGAAAGCAATGTTTTCATCTACTAATTTTGTAGTTAAATGGTAATCCACCAATGCATTAACATCTTGTTTCAACTTCTTACACGTGTAGGATACTTACTTATATGTTACACATCGTTTCGATCATCTCTTTAGATTAGAATTGAGCGATCAATGTTCATTGTTGATACACCACAGCACACAGTGCACAACAAAGAAATGTGTCCTCTGTTTTAACCCATGACATAGCAGGGGGCAGCTAATTCAGCACCCAGAGAACAGTGCTTGGGGGTGGTACTTTGCTGTTTGGGGATTTGAACTTACAATCTTTCAATTACGAGTGCTCTTCCCTAACCATCAAGCCACCACTCTCCACAATAGACTAAATTCGATTCTAAATATAGGAAAAATTAGGCAGCAGGGGCGAAACTGAATTATTTCTGCCAGAAAGGGATTGATGCTAGCCAAATGAAACATTAATGGAGGGCAACTAAACGGATAGCCCGCAAGGCCGCTAAAGTGCTGGAGGAAACGTTAGAGAAATGTTCCTGAAACGTTTGCTACGTCACCGCGTTTGCAGGTAGCTGCTCCACATTCACCTGCGGCATGACTGTAAATAATACATTATATTCTGGAAACATAACCATGTAGTGCAAAAACTCACTTTTAGAAGGGAAAAATTAAACAATTAGCCGGACAGTTGTCTTGATTTATCAGCGTAAAAAAGAACGAATGTTAATTACGATAAATAATTTAAAAATAAATAAATGGTTGCTGCTGTTATTCGAAACTAATTATGAAAAAAGACGCACCTACGCACCTATTGTAGCAGTATGTCTCTGCCACCCTCTCTCTCTCTGTCGGTACTGTAAGGGAATGAGCAGCCCTGGCTTTATAATGCGCAACAGCATTACATTAAGCTAAACTTGACCTACCTAATGATAACTGCAGCAGCAGTCTGTGTAACCTTATCCACCCCAGGCATTAACAAAGCGCAATGTGGACCTTAGCCAGCAGACGGTACAATGAACGGCTTAGCCATGACACATGTTTTGCATTTCTAACAGAGGCGTTCACAATACTGCAAAAACAAGATATTTCCACGTCATCCCAAACCGGGAAGGCTTCCCATAAAAGCAAATATCAGCTACCTGGGTCAATGATGATGCAAAGTTTTTTAACATGCAAAACGTCTGAGCAATGTCTTCTAAAATGTGCTCCGAAAAAGTCAGATACATAAACGTTCACAAAGCTTGATAACGGTTGAAACGTGTGTGTGTGGGCGCCCCCTTGCGTTAAAACGAAAAGTCCTAATTTATCAGAATGACGGAGATAATGATCAATTTAACAGGTAAATATTTACCAGGCTAATTTCTCAGGGGTTTAGTAACGACGTTCTCCACCCATATGCACCGTCCCTTCCCTTTGCATTGACGTGTTTGCGTATGGGTATGATTACAAATATCAAACGTCTCCATAGCAAAGGTGACTTTCTACACCAACCCTGTAGATTTCATCATACACTGATCATTTCTGTTTCGGGTGCTATAATACAAGGCTAGTACATAACAAGAAAAACAACCACAGAAACAAATAATAATGGCCCTGTGTGTGGACTGTGCATGTTCTCCCTGTGTCGCCACGAGGTTTCCTGCTGGTACTCTGGTTTCCAACACCCCCCACTGTCCAGAAAACATGCTGAGGTTAATTGGAGTTCCCAAATGTGCATGTGTGAGTGAGTGGTATGTGAGTGTACCCTGCCATGGGTTGGCTCCCCATCCTGGGTTGTTCCCTGCCTTATACCAGTAATTCCTGAGATAGGCTCCGGATGACCCCCGACTCTGCATAGGATAAGTTTGTGCAGAAAATGTAAGGATGGATGGATGGATAACAACAATAATAAAAAAAAATAAGTAGAACAACAACAGTACTAATAGCCACAAGGTTATGGGTTCAGATCCCGCCTCTGTGTGGTTTGTTTGGGCCTCCTTCCACGGAAATTCATTACCAGCTTCTTTATGTTGTCATCAGATCAAAGCATTTGCTGCTTTAATATCAGACAAATATAAGCTTAGCTGAAATTTCTCAGGTACCTCTTCATGAAAATATTACTTCAATCTTGTTCAACCAGTGGAACAAGAAATTTTTGTCTCAGCAACGTTTATTTTAATATATAACAAATGACTAAAATGAAACCAGCTTTTGTAAAAACTTTGTAAAGGATTGTATTTAAATAGTATTCATATAGTAAAAGTACATTATCAGTATTTAAGTCAAACACAATGGTAAATTTGCCTTGTAACACAATGGGTTTTATGTAACTGTAAGCTATCGGTCTTTACAAGAGGTCTTTATCAAACTAGCGTGTGTGTAATGGCACGAAGCTCCCAGTGGACCTGGTGGCTCTGGTTTCCATCAGCCTGGACATGCGTTACATGTCTAAAAGTGACAGTAACGTTCCTGGTCCAGTCAGAGGAAAAAGCTAAACAATGCAGCTCACAGCTCCCTGTAAAAGATAACATAGCCGGCATCTGCGTGAGAATATGTCATAGTACGAGAGTGTTTCAAAACTGCACATGGATTGGCATGTAAAAATGCGACTTAGCCCAAAAAAAATTTTTAAACGCTCAAATAAAAGGGGATCAAACATTCTAAACTCCTCAGAGTCACCACCCTCTCTAATAGCTTGGGCCATTGTGACTAATTGTGAGTCTGTTTCTCAGTTTTCATTTGGAAAGAGCTCTGCTTCGAGCTGAAATAAGTGTGGCTGCATCCATTACTGGCGGGTTTTTAATCCAGAGGGAAGTGGGGTGACAATGTGGGCCTGATGGGACAACATAATGTCACATAACGTGATGTGTGTGTGTGTGTGGACAGATAAACTAAAAATTAGGAGGTTGGAAATCCCTAGAAAAAAAAATCAGCCCCCCCCTGCACTGACCATAAACCCTCAAATCAACCATAAGCGGAATATCCTCATCTTCTGGTAGCACTAAACGGGATTTTCAGACTGGCCACCAAATCCCACGGTGCTCATACTGTTATACTAAGGTGGAGTAAACAATGCATAGCAGGGCAGTAAATAAATTAAATCAGGTTCTCTTGTACCTGCGTCATGCAACCTCCTCAAAACATACGCAATAGAAATATCTATAATATAATAGAATATTAAAGCAATGCATAGCATAAGTTTTTGTGCTTGAAGTCTTTGTACTTGAGCCTGTTTTTCTGGGTTTGACTGAGCTATTATTGCAGAGTTCTGTGACCAGGAACAGCCCTTCCTGGACAGTGCCCCCCCCCCCCACAACCCCCCGCTCT